>OY751563.1:7285336-7380336 GCA_963572285.1 Caenorhabditis drosophilae | reverse complement strand
CTCTCTCTCTCTCTCTTTCTCTCTCGGTTTATTTAGATCTCTTCAATTCAACTTGTTTTCTTGTCGAGAATTATTTGTTTTATTAAATCTGTAAATAATTAAATAAAAGTTTTCTTGTGAAAGAAAAAAAAAGAATTTTAATAACAATTTGATATTTTTAGCAAAAACTTCCTCGTCTAGAATAACACGGTCTCTAATACTGAAAAAGCGGGTCTTATAAAATATCGAATGCTTCCCTTTTTCATATATTCAAAGAATATTTATCGATTTTTCCGAATCAGTGTTAATTATTAGAACAAATTAAATAATGCCAAAAAAATAAATGAAAGTGAGCAATTGAAAGTGACCAAAATGGATTTTTTCGAATAATATAAATATTTTGTGAAATAAATCAAAATAAAAATTATACAAACTTTTCAAAAATCAATAAGAAACGCTTGGTTGATCGACATGCAGTGATTTGCTTAATCCAATCTTTTTTCTTGGTGGTGACGCTGATCCATCAGATGTCACCTCATTTTTTGGCGAAAATCGAATGCTGACAATTTCTTCGTTATTTTCGCTCTGAAAAACGATTAAAATTGAGTTTTTATTCGGTTTATTTTTCATACTTTCTCACAAAACGTGCTCAGCTTTTCCTTTTCCACTTTTTCCGAATTTTTTTTCGAATAACACGATCGACACAATGCCATGTATGTTTCTGATCCTCCAATTACTTCGACTTTTTTCTCCATCGTATTTCGAAATGAATAAATGCCTTGATTTCCACAATCAACACAAACTGCCGTCAATTTTATCACTTCTTCAGCCAACGGCAATAAGAGGGAAACTTGAGCAAAAGGCTTCAAATTCCCCGGAAATTATTTTTTTCCTGACAAGAACATTCTTACTTTTCTTTCAAATGTTCCACTCAGCACAGCGACGAGCACAATTTTTCCCAACTCTGCCAATTTTTCGCATGTTTCTGCCAGATCGTCAAACTTAAAAAAAAACAATTTTCAAGAATAAAACACTGTACGGCGGTGTTTTTTTAAAAACTCCTAAATTTTACAGCTTTTTTTCATTAAAAAATTGTATTATTCAAATATTTTCTTCATCTTTTAAGACTTTTTCAAGAATTTTTCAAGAATTTCAATTGGAAACACCTACAAATTGTCCTTCATCGATTGACACAACTTGAACTTCTTCATTTATCAAATGTGAATAAACTTCTTCCAGGCGATGAGCTTTTACTGTTTGTCCTTGTCCTGTCATTCTGAAAATATTCAATAATTTCGAGTTTAAGAACATTTTTATTATTTTCCAAGCATCAAAAAAATTGACGGGGCTTATTAAAACGCTTTTTATTTTCATTTTTTTTGTGCTTCGGAAGGATAATAAAAACGTTAATAATTGTTAAGTAATCCTAAATATATTCGTAAATCCAATTAAACTTCAAATCAAACCTGCTATGTGTTGCGACAAGCTCTTTATCATAACGCGTATCCCCCGCATACTTTACTAAAACACAATTTCTTTTTGCAATCACTTGCCGATCATGAAGCCTTAATAATTCGGTTCTGAAAAAAAGAATTTGTATTTAAAAAAAAAACGAATTAAATTTCTTTTTTTCATTTACGTTTTCCCACTAAACATCGGTCCCATAATAACAGTTATTGATCCAGCATTTGTTGGAAAATTATGCTTCTCACTTTTTCTTACATTGTCAGTCTGTGAAAAATTCATTTACCTGCAAAAAATACCGAATTTCATGAATAAAAACAAATATTTTCGACGAGTGATAAAATTTGGATCATCTCCAGCGCCGCTGAATACACTTATCATTCGTTTATCGACACCATTTTCTTCTTCTTTTTTAGTTGATAATCAGTGAAATTGATTATAAGAATAATGATATTGATAAATAAAATTAAATGAATATGAAAAAACCGGATATTTTGTAAGATTCAAAAGGGAAAAGCGCTAAAAATTTTCATTCCATTATAATTTCAATGTTTAATATTTTTTTAAAGAAATTTTTTAAACAAGAACCTAATTTTATGATATATTTTGATTAAATAATGTTGAAATCCATGAACTGAAAAGAAAAGAAAAAAATAATAAATTTGAATGAGTTAGAGACGCAGAATAAAGTTCTCGTAAATAAAAAAAGCTGCGCTCTCTGAATCTCTGAGCACAATTCAAAAAAAAAAAAAACGAAAAAAAGATATTAAAATCGAAAAAATCGAATGAATTTAAAAAAAAATCTAAAACGTTTAATTTTTTTTTTTAAAAATTACAAAAAATAACTTTACAATTATTTAAAAACATTGAAACCTCTTCTATAATACAAGTAAAAGGTAAAAAATCTTCTTTTTTTTCAACTAGAGAATTTTTTTTTGGTTGAAAATCAACATTTTCAGAATCAAAGTTTTAAAAACATTTGAAATTTTTAAAAAATAAAATGGAAAAACCGTAAAAAGTTATAAGAAATGAAGAAAATGGAATCGAAAAACTAATCAATCATCTGCGGCATCTTCGATTCCATGATTTGTAATTGAATAAATTGCTTCAGCTTCTGGTAGATTTGGTGATTGTACCATTTTCGCTACACGATTCTCTCCTTTCCCTTTTCTTAGATAAAGCCTGTAGTAAATACGATTCTTCTTCCTTTTAACAACAAAAGAAATGCATTAATAATTACCTCGTTGTTGACATATGCGCCACAATGTGTCCTCCAATCGGTTTTTTCGCGTCTGCCTGAAACATTCCACCTCCACCATCAACTTGCGCCACGACTTGATTCGTAATAATCACTGCCACACCATATTCATCCGCCAATTTTGCCAAACATTTCAAGAATGCGGCTAAGCGTGTTTGACGTTCCGCCAAATCACCACGGCCGATATATTCGTTTCGAAAATGTGCTGTTGCACAATCAACAATCATTACAGCATAACGACTTTCTGACATCATAGCACCTCAACATTTTTAAAATTATTCAAAATATTTTGCTCATTTTTTTTAAAATTTACCAGCTCGAACAACAAGTGCCATTAAATGTTCAGAATTGTAGGCTCTGGCAACCGCAATGTTTTCCAAAACGTGAGCACTGTCCATATTATATCTGAACTGTTTTTGTTAGTGGAAAAAATCCAAAAGCTGACTTTGTTAATCGAATTTATAATTTCAAATTTTGATTTATATAAAGTAAACAAAATTTTCATTACCTTTGGGCAATTGCGATGATTCTTTCCGGTCTAAACGTCGCATTTGTATCAATAAACATACATTTTCCTTCTCCACCACCCATATCAATTGGTAGCTGACATAAAACGGCTAAACTATGACACAACTGCGTTTTTCCAGTTCGATATTCACCATAAATCTGAAAGATAATATGAAAACCAGTGATGAAAACTGTTTAAACCTCGGTTATACTTCCTGTCTCAACTCCACCTCCTAAAAGACGATCTAACGAAGCGGATCCAGTTCGTATTTGAACTAGTTGACTACGTTTTACATGAACTTCTGAACCAGTGGTGAAACCCATTTGAACATGTTTCATTGCTTCTTTCTGTCAAATTATTATTTTTTTTTGAAATTTGAAATTTTTTTGATGGGAAAGTAAAAGAAAAACCATAATTTTTTCAGCCTTTTGTTCGCTTATTCCTTTTACATTCCTTAACTCTCGACGGGTTGTAAAAGCCAACGACTCATAGGTATAATACCCTGCTTCTTTAAGTTTTGAAATATCGCCTGTACTGATTCCTGTGCTCTGAACATGTTTTTTTGTTATAAAACATTCTAAATGAAAAAACTTGCTTCTAATTTATCGATAATTGTAAAATTTTCATCTTGTTCCATTTCAGTTTCTGCTATTGCTGCCTATAAACTGATAAATGTGTAAAACTTTTTAAAAATATTTCAAAAAAAAATATACTTGAAGCAATGCTTGATCCGCTTCTTTTTGTTCTTGCTCGGCATTTCTTGTACGAGTCGCTTGAGCCGACATTTTCAATCTGAAATTATGAATGACTTTTTTGAAAAATTAATTTAACACATTTTAAATTTATCATTAGAGCGTTACTACATTTTTTACAAAAAAAAACATGTTTTTAAAATAATTTACAACTATTTTTCAAAATACATTTAAACTTTTTTTAATCAAGAATTCACTGTTAATTAAATTTTAAAAAATTGCTTTAATAAAAATTAAATTTTAATTTTTTTTTGAAAGAATTTTTAATTTAAAAAAAAAAACAAATTTAATTATTTAAATAATCTTTAAAAAAATATTGGCTCCCGCCATCTTTACAACATTCATCCTGATGGTCAACAGAGCACACTTTCCTGTTTATAAAATTTCAGCTCTAAGCAGGTTTCATTTATTAGAATTGCCTTCTTTTCAATTTTTTCAAACTTTAGAGATTTATAGGCGATTTAAAAAAAAATATCTTCAAAGTGTCCATAATTTTTTTCGTAGTGAGTAGTTTGTGATTTTTGTGACTTTTATTTAAACATTTTAGCGATTTTATTAATCAAAATTGAACTTTTGACAAAGAAATAAAAGCGATTCCAAGAAGAGTAACAAAAATGCCAGCATATAATTGAATTATATTCCATTTTCCTTGTATTTCTTTAAACAAAAATATTGCCCAAAGACTGACAACAATTCCTGGCGCTTTCGAGAGAATCGGATAAGCAATTACCAGAAAATTTGAATTTATTAAATTGAACTAATTAAAGAAATATTGAATTACTTGATCAAGATGTTGATTTGCTATGAAAAATGTGGTTATGGCAATTCCATAAATAATTCCTGAAATAATTGATGGCATGGTAAATTCAGCATTGATAAGCGGAAGATTTTTTCTAAAATTTTATTTTTCTTGTGAGGATTAAAGAGAAAGAATAACAACTTTGCACAACAATAAATAATAAAAATAATTGTTGAAGCGAAAAATGATCCAATTGAATATGACAAAATATATGCTTCAACATCTTGCCGAGAATCAGCTTCATTTGCTATTATATAGTTGATAGGAGTTAAAAAATTTCCATATAAAAATCCAACAAAAATAGTGAGGAATAAACATCTGCAATTTATGTTTTAAATTCAAAAACTTGAATAAAATCTTACAAAATTCTACGAGATATCGTAACTTCTTTGACAACAAGCGAATTTTTTTCATAATCCTCCTAAAATTTAAAAAAATTTAAAAACTTTGATATTAACTTGCTTCAAGTGTCCATGGTGCTGGTCGAACTTTGGTTGGGATATGTTTTATTGGCGCATAAATTGCTCCTCTATAAAATATATTTATATTGGTACTTTCATATTTTTCAAACAAATTAATTCCTTACCCAACACAGACAGTAATTACTCCTAAAATATTCAACCAATTTGTGTAAGGCAATTGCTGTGGATTTTTGAATAAGCCAAACCTAGTGACAGCCCATCCACAAATACCTTTAGAATTTAACATTTAAGAACTTCATACAAAAATGTGTTGAAATTTACATGTAATTGTGTTCCACAATAAATATCCAACTGCTAACCCGACACCATTCATTATAAAAACTGTTAAAGAATTTCCTGAAATCCAATTAAAATTACTTTAATTTGACAGCTTCAGTTTTGTTTTGTTTGGAAACCTATTGAAAAAAAAACGCCGGATAACATGGCAATTGGGTGGATTGGGCATGGCTCAATAAATAATGAGACTGATATTCCAACTAATAATTGACCAATTGATTGAATCCATTGAAAATAAATTCCATCTCCTTTATGAAACCATTTTAAAGGAACATAAGTTGATCCAAATGTTATTGTTGAAATTATAGCGCAAATAATTCCCAGTGTTGTATTCTGAATATCCATTTCAGAATTATTGATTGAAATTGACGTTTCGTTATGATAAAATATCAGGAAATTTTAAATAAAAATAGTTTGAACATTATTGAATATAATTTGAATTTTAAATTGAACATTTTAATCTGACTGATAAAAAAAAAACCCAAATTTAAATAGTGTCCAATGGAGCACACTTTCTCCTAAACTTTTCATTTCCCGCCAACATTTTTTTTTTAATTATCGCTCGCTAAACTCTAGCTTTTTTTTCATTTTGCTATTTAATTTAGAATAAAAAAAGGCAGAAAACTATTTGAATTTTTTAATTTAAAATTTCCTCTTCCTTGTTCGCATTTTTTTCTCTCATCAGATTTGAAATAAAGCCAATAAATGTTGTATATTTTTACGTATTTACATATACATACTAATGGAAGTACAACTTGGAACGAGAAACTGAAAATTGGAGTATGTTGAGAGCAGAATTTCAATGTGGTGTGTGTGCATGAATAGAATTGAATAGACACATGTGCATATACATATAGGCACACAAGGTGACAAAATGAAAGAGAAAGAGAGAGAGAGAGAGAGGAAAAAACCCCTAGAAAGCTTCTTCTATTTTTTTCTCTCTCTCTTTCTCTCTCTCTCTCTCTCTCTCTCTGTTCCTCTTGTTTTCTTCTTTTTTCACACCACCACGACGACGACCAAACCAACACCAATGATGAGGATGATGATGACGACGACGATGGTGTTGGTTTATGGTGAAGTGTATTTCTTCGATTGAAAGGATGTCAACATCCTCCCCATCTTTTATTTTTACTGGTTCTCGCTTCTCTTTTTCTTCGTCCTCTCTCCATCTCTTTTATTTTATTGAATTCAACAAAAATTATTTCATTAAAACCAGCTGATCCTTTTAATCGATTTTTTGTTCACGATTCGCAACAAAAAAGAGAAGAGAAGAAGACTACTGTAGATATTGGAGAAAGAAAATTGAGAGAAGGCAAAACTAATTTTTTATTCCTCTTTATATTGGAGACATCTTGATTGGTGTTTTCTCTTTGTTGCTTTCTTTGTCATTCAAAAAATGGTTGTGTTTAGGGGGGAAAAAGAAGAAAAAGAAGACGTCAATTTTCTCTTTTCTTCTGCTTCTTCTTCTTCTTCCTTTTTATTTCCAGATATTTTTCCTTGCTACTCATTCTTTATCTTGTTACATTTCTTTTTTCTGCCGTTTATCTATGTTTTTTGCCTTTTTTCTTCCCTCCTCCCCCCCTCCTCATCTTCTCGTTTATTTGACATGAATAGATCGGTTTAAGATGAATGAAGCGGCATTTTTTCCTGGTCCTACACGGAAAAGTGTGTTTTTTTTTAAATTTTGGTGGGAATTTCCAATAATTCAAAATTTAAAGTTTTAAAGCTGCTAAAATAGAGAAAAGCGTTAAATTAGTCGCACTGGTCTCTCTGTTGGGTTGCTCAAGGGCTGGCTACCTGACAGACACCTTCGCCGCCCCCTTTGTAAGGCAGAAAAAAAATGCACTTTAATGCCAGGGCATTTCAATTCAATTCGAAATGTTTTTCCCTTTTATTTTTTCTTAGTTTTTTTTTGTTTTCATTATTTTCTCGAAATTCAGAGAGATTGAAAAATAATGATCTTGGAAAAGAAAAATTCGTTCAATTTTTGGAGTGACACATGCCAAAAGCAGCGATCTTTCTTTTTTTTTGGTTCAGCTTCCTCCTCCCGTTCATACTTTTCTTCTAGTCGGGGGCAGGCGGCTTAATAAGTAGTTGTCAACCTTCTTTTTCATTTAAACGGGAAAGACAAAGGAGGAGGAGGGGGGGGGGGGAGAGGAAAACACTTAATAATTCATTTCTCAGCTTCTGCTCCCCCGCCGCCCGCCCCCTTATAATTAAATACCCCGTTTTTGAGAAGAAAAAAAAATGAAGTAAAATTTCAAAGAAAAAAACAGGGGAGGAGAAAAAAAAGAATTTGTTTTCGAATTTTTCGAGGCGAGAAACGATGACGTAGAATTTTTTTTTTCTTTGCTCGGTGGAAATAAAGATGAAAATGCGTCAACTCGAAAATAATACAACAACGAAAAAAGAAGAAACCCCAAAAAGCGAAGATAGAGAGAAAAAAAAGGCGTTTTCACTCTGAAAACAGATTAGTGAGATTTGTTTTCTTTTGTGTCTTTCAATCTCTCTTGCTCTTCTCTCTCTCTCTCTCTCTCTCTCTCTTTGCTTTTCCTCCACACCATGGAAAAGAGGAGGGGGAGGGAGAAATTTTGAGAAATGTTTCTACGACTGAATAAAATATGGATAACACACGATTTTCTTTTTATCATTCATTTCTTTCATTTTATTTCGTGATTTTGGTTTTTTTCTTCTTTTTTTGATGCTGAGGCTGCTGAGACTGCTGCTTTTCAATCATTTTTTGTTTCCCTTTTTCTTCTTTTGATTTAATCTTTGGGAATTAAACGCCTTGTGTGGCTTTTTTCGAAAAATTTTCATTTTCATTATGAAAAACATCAAAACATCAATTCGAGCTGATTTCTTTTCTTTTTTTTTTTTTTTTTTTTTGAATTTCTTTAGAAAAAGGTTTTCAAAAATTTCTTACCAGAGAAAGCCACATGTTCAGACGGCTCTCGCTGTTTTATGAGGCTTAAAAAAGGGTCTGCACACTTGTAGTTTGTAGTCGTGCCGGCCCGAAAAATTATATGCTAATTTTAGTTTGTAGCCTTTCAGACGCAAAATAGGGCAGCGAACTTGTAGTTTGTAGTCGTGCCGGCCCGAAATATGATATGCTAATTTTAGTTTGTAGCCTGGCAGACGCAAAATAGGGCAGCGAACTTGTAGTTTGTAGTTGGGCCGGCCCGAAAAATGGTCTGCTCATATTAGTTTGTAGCCTGGCAGACCCGAAATAAATTTTTGAATTTCTCGCTGTATTCACGTCGAAATGAACTGAAAAAAATTTCGAAAACAAAATTTGCGCCGCAACAACGCGAGAAAACAATGCGCGACACGTGGGTTATGTGCACTGGAGCGAGATTACTACGCGGCCCGTAGTGAAAAACCGTCGGCGAGATTTTTTTTTCGAGTTTAATTTGACTTAAATTTATTTTTTTTTTTGATTTTTGTTCATTTCCAAAAAAAAAAAAAAGGAAAAAAACAAAAAATAAAATAAACAAAAGTTGTCTTTTGGGAATTTCGTTTTATTCTCCATCAAAAATTTACACCAAAAAAAAAAGAAAAGAAAAAATAGAGAGAGAGAGAGAGAGAGAGAGAGATAGAGAAAAAGAGAAAAAAGAGAGAGAAAGAGAGAGAATTTCAAGAAAGAGACAAATCCTTTCCTTCCTTCCTTCAATACTTTCACCTCATTGACACTCTGGTCCAAAAAAAGAGAGGAGGGGGGACCAACTTTGTTCGCTCAATTCACTCAATTTCTTCTCCTTTTTTTTCTTGCTGCGTTCTTCCCATTCATTTCATTGCTTGAAACGTTTTCCAGCGATTCGTTTCAAATATTTTCTTTGTACGTGACAAAATACGCTCGGCGAGAAAATCAAAAACTTTTATTTTTCTTTTTTTTTTTTTGATTCGGTTGAAAATTGTTTATCAATGAGCTTGAAATCATCCAAACTTGGAAGGAAGGAAGGAGATTTTTGAGTTTTTCTTGTGCGATGTTCGGACTTTTTTTGGTTTTTCTGAAAATCGCTTGTTCTTCTCGGCAGAATTCAATTTCAGCGCATTTTTCGCGCATTTAGCGTTCTCTGGTTTTTTTCAGCTTTTTTTCCGATTGAGATTCTTGTCTCTCTCTCTCTCTCTCTCTCTCTCTCTCGTTCCGTCACCAAAAGACAGAGAAAAGAAACAAATTTTCTTCCAAATGTAAAGTCATGAATTTTTATTTTTGAAAAGAATTAATCGAATTATTCAAAGAAAAAAAAAAAAAAAGATTTTGTATGCATGGGAGGCCACGTATTATTCTGCTCACTGCTCTGCTCATTTTTATTGGTCAGGGGCCTCGTCCTGAATTTATATCTGCTGTCATTTTATGTATTAGCGACACATACAAACCTCCACCCCCACCCATCCCCACCCCCACACAATTTTTTCATTAAAACACCACGTTTTTTTTCTCCCTTTTTTTTGAAATATAAAACTTGACATTTTTTCGTCGTTTTTTTTTCTTTTTTAATACGACATTTCTTTCAAGTGAAGCTTGAATATTTCAAATTTGAGCTGACAGGTGAAAAGCAAAAAAAAAAAAAGGAAAAAATTCAAATTTATTTTTGGTTTTCAACGAAAAAATCTTTTTCTTCTGAGAAAAACAAGCCCCCCCCCCCTTCTCTCCCTTTCACGGGTCTCAAAAAGAAATCGAAATGTCATGAGAACTACAGGTTTTGAATTTCGCTTTTTTTCCCCTTTCTAATTGGTTTTGAGACGGAGAACATTTCTCAGTTTTTTACTCCAATGCGTGCTCAAAGAGCAAGAAAGGGAGAGGGGGAGGTGGTGGAAGAAATAAACATTTTCAATCTTTTTTTTCTTTACAACCTTCCTCTCTCTCTCTCTCTCTCTCTCTCTCTCTCTCTCTCTCTCTCTCTCTCTCTCTCTCTCTCTCTCTCTCTCTCTCTCTCTCTCTCTCTCTCTCTCTCTCTCTCTCTCTTTTATCCTTCAGATTTGTATTTTTACAATTTTCAGATTCGCAAAATTTCAAACTATTCGTATTTGATGTAAGGATATTAGGACACACTGGATTTCCTGCTCAAGGTATTAGCCGTTTTTCGGGGTGCGGGCGGAGAGGGGGGGGGGGGGATTATGGATTTTTTTTTGTTGTTTGCCCCTTCTTTTGACAAGAAACGTGATTAGTTCTAGGGTTTCAGATGTTTCAAACGATTTTCTTTCATCTGAAAAATAAGTCGAAAACTTCAAAGCCCGGAAAGAAAATGGTTCAAAAAAAAAAAAAAGAAATTCGTTTCCAGAGATTTCGTTTCGGCCGTTCAAAGGCGGCTCGCCAAAAACGCATCGACGAAAGTTTCAATGTTTTTGCACGGCGAAACCTCAACACTGGGTTGGTTTTCTTTTTATTGCCCCCATGCCGGACCAGTTCTTGTAAATCCTTAGAAACGATGCTTAAAATTATGCGCCAATTAAAATGATCGAAGCGCAAAATTGAAGAAGAAGAAGAAGAAGAAGAAGAAGAGGAAACTGGCTCCGATTCCAATCATCGGAAGATCATTTGGAACTTTCTTGATCTTCAATTTCAAAACTTTTTTTCAAAAAGTGATTGAAGCCGCGCTAATTTTCAAGAGGCGAACCAATATTTTAGAAGAAGTTCGTTCACAAGTTTGTCAGCTTACAAGTAGCTCGCACCAACATATGGTTGAGATAGCGAATGATTTATATACGGTTGAACAGCCCTTGAAAAGTTCTATCAGATAAAATCTCCATTTTTTTCGGAATAAATCTGGTGTGTGATCTACAAAGCTTTGAAATGACACTGTAGGTGTACTGTAGACTGTATAAAACAGTTTCTAACCATTTTCAAACGTCCAGTGTAGAGAGAAAGTTTCTCTCCGCTGGGGTGATGTGTTCGTTGGCGAGGCAGCTGGGCAAGCACGTTTCGTGTTTCATCATCAGCAAAATTGAAAACAGTTGCCAGAGTGGGGAACCGGACCATGGCCTTCGGATTAATAGGCTAGGCCTTTAGCCGTTGCGCCACGCAGCGACACTTAAAATGGAGAAGGGTGTACCCTTATCAAGAGTGATAGTTAGTTATATATATATATATATATATTTATAAAAAAATACGGTTTTATTTATTATTCCGAAAAAAATAGGTACATTTGAAACAGATTTTCAAGGGCTATCCAACCATATATGTTTCATGGCAAACCGCCAAGATATACTGTTGCGGGTTCCTTGTAAGCATAATCGGACCTCGGTGAGTTTTTTTTATCAGCCCGCCACTGATGGAATTCTTCTTCTTCTTCTTTCATAAAATGTTGGCGCCACATTATAAATTAAAAGGGAATTTTTTTTCCTTTTTTTTGTCTCCAAAAAAGGAGAAGAAAAAGTTTCAATTTTTCAAAGTGCTCGATTACTAATTAAGTTTTGTAGGAAAAAAGAAAAGAAAAGAAAAAGCGACTGATGAAGTAGAAAATGGAAAAAAAAAGCGAAGAAGAAGAAGAAGAGCAGGTGAAATTGAAACTTTGTCGTTTTTCTTCTTCTTCTTCCTCTTCATCTTCGTCTTTTTTTCCCCTTTTTTGTTTTTACAAATTCTGGGCTTTTTCTCTTTTAAAGAAAAAAAAAGAAGGAAAAGCTTTGACGATCATTGAAAATCTGTCAAAAAACTCATTTCGGAACGCTTCTTAGCAACCAAGCAAGAAACGAAGAAGCTGAAAAAAAAACGATAAATTTGACACATTTTTTTTTTGCATGAAAATCCTCCTTTTATACCATAAAAATTTTCTGGGAGTTTTAAGACTTTTTTCTTCGGGTCGAAAAAAAAGAAAGAAGAGAAATCATCCTCCTCTCTCCTTCACTTACTTGAAGGCTTCTCTTCTCTGCTAGGGAGGGGAACCCTACCCTACATTATTTCTCTCTCTCTCTCTCTCTCATCTATCCTTTCCTTTTATATAAAAAAGAAATGTTGCCCTTCTTTATGGATATCTCTCTCTCTCTCTCTCTCTCTCTCTCTCTCTCTCTCTCTCTCTGCAAAGTCGCCGCGCTTTTGATTGTGTCACGTCTTCGTAATTTTTGTGTCAACGCAGTAAGGAATCTATGTATGACTAACTTGTTTCGTATGAATGACGGAGAGAGAAAGAGAGGGGGGGGAGGAAGAAGAAAAAAAAAACTTCGCTCCTCTCTTATTTTGTTGGTTGTTTTTAGCCGAAACCTGAAAGAAAATCATTCCCCATTCAATTTTCTTTCATTATTCGGATTGTGCAACAACACTCCACTCCACCACACCCCACCCCCACCCACGCATTCCATTTCAGCTCGCTCCTTCCCTCCGGCAATAATAATAATAATAATAATAAGAATTATTTTCTGAAAGATTTTATGAAGAAATTCATAAAGAATTTGGCCAATTTTTTGGAGCAGCGAAGAAAAGAAGAAGAAATGGATGGCCGCGACGACGATTTGAGTAAAGAAAAAAAGGCGTTGGGGTGGGCGAGAAAATGTTGAGAATAAAAAAGGAGACAAAAAATTTTCCATTTTTCATCAAATTTTGATTCATTTTCTATCTTGATTATTCTTTGTGATATTCAGCTTCATCTTTATTATTTTTATTATTATTAAAAATATTATTTGTTTTTTTTTCTCAATAAAAAGCGCGCAAGAAAAAAAAACAAATTTCTAAAACCCCCAAAATTTTCCCCCCATTCAAAATTGAGTCAGCCGCAACCAAAATTACGTTTCTATCACGAATTATGAATCGAATTGGTCCTAGGCGAAAAGGGTTTCGAGCCAGGTCTTTTTCTTCAATTCCCACGATGATTTTTATTGATTTTTATTCTAGACAAAATGGCAGCAGTCAACAGAAGGATGTCATCGAACCAGTGATGGCTAGTGGTGTTTGTGTTCACTCGGTGTATCCATTCAAATCCACAACGACGGCTTCGGATGTGTTGAGTGAGTTTTTGTTGAGAGATTTTAATTAATTTTTTTTTTTTTGAACTTTAAATTCGCGCACCCCGCCCCCTTTCCTCGATTTTTGTTTCCGGAAACAAGAAGAAGAAGAAGAAAAAGAACAAAATAACAGAAAAAAATTGGCGCCATCCATCAATCCAACTCATCATTATCGTTTCTTTCTCTTCTTCTTCTTCCTCCTCCTCCTCCTTCTGCATCAATTCCGGCTTCACCTTCATCTTCTTCTTCTTTTTCTTCGCTTCACTTTCTCTCACTCGCAAATGGCTTCGTCGTCGTCCAACCACAAGAGAATTTCTTTCTTTTCTTTTTTTTGTTGGCTCACCCCCCCCCCCTCCCCCCCCCTTTCTTCCCATTCTCCCACACCAATCTCCTTCGACTTTTATGTTGGTCCATAAAATCTGTCTTTCATCAAATTTTTTTTTTTGATGTGGTCCGTCCACAACTTTTATTATTCAAAGTTTGATGCATTCAATCATGGCGAATTGGTTGTTTTTGTTTTCCACTAACCTTCCACCCCCCACCCCCACTTCCTCCCCCTCTTCGTCTTTCTTACCTTTTTATTTCATTTCGGATTTTCGATAACAATTGATCTCTCTCTCTCTCTCTCTCTGTGTCTCTCTCTCTCTCTCTCTTTTGATTTTTTAAAAACCAGAAAAAGAAAATAAAAGCATCTGGTGAAGAAAAAAAAAAAAGAAGAAGAAGCTGAGATGAAATTTCAGACAAGATGTGGAGAAAATACCACCACATGTTTATTTATTTGAAGTCTTCAATTATTTTTTTTTTCTTTCTTTTTTTTTATTTCACTAGGCTTGTTGCAAACACGCTCTGTTGACATTTGTGAACTTTTTTTTGAATGGTTTTCGGGGTTGAATATAGGCTGATTTTTGATCTGAAGCTATCGGAAGTTCAGCAGAAAAAGAAAAAAAACCTGAACTCCCTTGAGAATCGAAGTTTTTTTTTTTAAATAGACAAATTTTGATATTTTCAAAAAAAACCTAACCAAAAGATCAAAAATCTCGGAGAAAACAACTGTGGATATTCAGAGAGTGTTCCAGTTTCTCTCTCCCTCTCTCTCTTTTGCTGATTTCTATCTCTTCTTTTAAATATCCTTCATCAATTTTCCATCAGCTTTTCCATCATTTCTTACCGATGCTGACACGACATGTCCACTAAGAATTGTGTTGTCTTTTCATTCAATTATTTATTGTGTCTTTCTTTTAAAATGAGAAAATCTGAAAGAAAAGCTGAAAAAACAATTGAAATTCTCAATTTTCTTTTCTTTTCAAGGTGGAAAACGAGAAATGCACCGACAAGGCACGAATCAATCGATTTGTTCCGACGCTGACGAATTCACTCAAGAAGAGTTACAGGAATTTGCGCAAGCGTTCAAGGTAAAATCCGGATTTCCAGAATAATTCTGAAGCGCGACTCATTTTCAGCTTTTCGATAAAGATGGAAATAATACAATGAACATTAAAGAACTTGGTGTTGCCATGCGAACACTTGGCTTGAATCCAACAGAAGAAGAGCTGCTCAATATGGTCAATGAGTATGACGTCGATGGAAATGGCAAAATTGATTTTGGTGAATTTTGTAAAATGATGAAAGAAATGAACAAGGAAACCGATCAAGAGTTAATACGACTCGCTTTTAAGTAAGATTATTACGTTGAGTTTAATTCACCGTTAACGCGTAGTCTCGTCGTTTTTAGAGTATTTGATAAGGATGGAAACGGGTATATCACAGCACAAGAATTCAAACATTTTATGACAACAATGGGCGAAAGGTTTAGCGAAGAGGAAGTAGATGAAATAATTCGAGAAGTCGACAAGGATGGTGATGAGCAGGTTTGTAACAAAAAAGATCCGATTTCAAATTATGAATGATGGCATTTGTTGTTTTTGAGTTTTTAAACGAAAAAATCGAGTAAAAATCAAATGATTTCAGATTGATCTTGATGAATTCGTCAACATGGTTGCTCCAATTGTTTCAGAAGGCAACAAAACAGATCCATTTGCTGAACCAGCAACGTCAACAACAACTGCCAAATAGAAAAATCAATAAATGTCATTAGTGATGTTCTGTAAATATTCGCATTTCGAGACCATTCCAAATTTGTATTTTTCATGTTTTTTTTTTCTTTTTTCTTTCCCCCGGTGCATAATTTTTAGATTTAAAATATTGTTGAAATTGATATTATTATTAAACTCAATCATTCCCTACTCAGAAAAAATATTGATCTCTTGGAAATTTTATATATTTTGGTTTTAATAAATGTTTCTCTTTTTTTTGAAACAATATTTACCTTGATGAAAATAATCTGATTTAAATTGAAAAGCTCTTCTCGAATTTCAACAATCCAACTTTTTTGTAAATTTTCATTTATTCTTTTGTTGCTGCTCAATGAGCTATAATCTTCGTGTGGTTTTTGGACGGAATCCTCCTGATGCTTTTGCGAATTGTCCCCGATTTCCAACACTTCATCCGATTGTTCAATGTCCATTTCCGGGTTGGACTGTTGAGGTTCTTTCTATGATTGCCCAATCATTGAATTGGACAATAAAACCTGTGGTAACACCAACAATTATTGGAGGATTAGATTGGGGAACATTAAAAGTCTGAAATTTATTTCATTTAACCAAAAAAAAAACATTTTTTAAGGAAAATAATTCTTGGACTGGAGTTTTAGGATATTTACAAAATGGAACCGCTGATACGGCTTGTTTAATGTATCAGAAAACTGATTTACGAACTCAATTTTATCGATTTTCCTATCCAGTTACAAATGTAATTAATTTTATTACGTTTTAACGGAATTTTTAACAAAATAATTTCAATTATTTTTTTTAATTCTAAAAAGAAAAAGATTAAAAACAAAAGAAAAAAAGTTGAAAATTTTCAATTTTGGGCGGCACGCTGCCCACTCAAAATTAGACGTTGTACGATGGAGCAACATTGCATAAGTACAGTAATACATATACATGCCTGTTTATTTATTTATTTTTGTTTAAATATATTAATTAATTAAATGTATTAATTAAATGTGTTTTTTTAAGGTTCAACCAATTTTTGTTGTTCGAAAACGTGTTGAAACTATCGGATCAGTATTATGGAATGCATTCAAACCATTTAGTTATCAAGTATGGCTTGCCTTTTTAGGAAGTCTTATAATAAACCTAATTGTTATGATTTTTATTTCAAAAATTGAAATGAAAATGTTGTTTCGGAAAGATTTTCAACCTTATGAGGTTTGTTTTTCACTTCAAATAACATAAAAAACTCGTCTTCAATCAAATTTCATGTTTTCAGATTCTTTGGCAAGTAATTCAATTGCAGCTCGATGAAAAAAGTGATGACATGTTGTTTTATACAATTTCTGGAAATATTATTTTATTTATTTTTGCTCTTTTACAATCGGGTTTTTTAATTGATCTTTACAAAGGTTTATTATTAACCGCTCTGATTACATCAAATGGTGATAATCCATTTGCAAATGCTGATGAAATGATTCAATTAATTAGTGAGAAGAAATATCATTTAACAACAAATTATATGGGAAATTGGTAAGTAATTAATCAATAAATCAGTTTTTATTTTTCAATCATATTTTAGGTATTTCGATGATCTTCAAAATTCGAATCAATCGCATTTTGTTAAACTTCGCGCTGCGACCTCTTCCAACCCTGTGGTAATTTGACACAAAACAATGAAAACACTGATTTAGTATCTATTAAGGTGGTTGCGAATAGTGTCTCAGAAGCGTTGGATCTTGTCGATACTGGAAAGTATATTTATCCCATTCAGCAAGATTCATTAGCAATGCAAATGAGCAAAGAACGTTGCAATTATGTTTATGTTACTGAAGGTAAGCCGAAGAACAAGGAAAATTTGTATTTTAATAGTTATGAATTCAGGAATGCCACAAGTTTCAGCTTTTTTCGCATTTTCTGAAAGTTTTGATAGAATCGAGGAGTTTAATCAACAAATTATAATGAATCAAGTGTTCATTCAGCGAACATTTAATAAATATTTTACCGAAAATTTTAAATTAGGATTTATTCCTAAATGCGCTGAAGAGGAATCAGAAAAATCGGGAGCTTCAAAGCCATTAGGTGATAAAATTAGAAAATAAACGATTTAATTAAAAACAATTTTTTTTTAAATAGATTTGGAATCAGTGATTGGAGTTTTCACAATTGGAGCTCTTGGAATCGCCTGTTCAATTGCAGTGTTTCTATTCGAAATCTATTATTATTGGCACATGAAAGTGTTAGCACGACGAATACGTTTACGTCACGCATGGAATGTTCGAAATCTTGTTCAACTTGCTCAATTACATTTTACAACAACTGAAAACTATAATGACATTGATGTGATCAAGTTGGTCGAAGCGTTACAAAAAAATGAGAAGAAAAAAGAAAGAAATGAACAACAGAATTGATGAGAAAAACAAGTATTTTATCATTTTTCAATTCTTGTTTTATTAACAGATTTTGAAAACGAATAATTTGATGAAAGGAAGTTTGTTCTCCGATCAATTATTTTTTTCTTTTTTAATTTTTCTTAAGGATTTTCTTCTTCTTAATAAAAAAAAAGTTTAAAAGTGTTTTATTTTTGTAAGTTCATTTTATTTTTTTCTTTTTAATTAAAAAAAGCTTCAAAATTCTTTTTTAATTTTTATTGTTATGTTAATTGAAAAAAAAATTTCAGAGAAAAAAAGTTTTGTTCATTTTTTCGAAAAAAAACCAGTTTTTGTTCTTTTTTCACAAAAAAGATAAATACAAAGAAACACAACGGCGTGAGAACATAATTCGTATTCAAATGATCCGAGCTCGGCCCTTTTATGTTGTTTCACCCGAAAAACCTTTAAATACAATGCCTTTTCCGTTATTTTTTCATCATTTGATAGTTTTTATTTACAATTTCGTGTTAAAGTGAGTCGTTTTTGATTTTAAACATTTTTTTTTTTAAATAATTCCCATTTTCTTCTTGCTTCTCTTTGATCGTCATCAAAACCGGATCATCCATTTCTTGTCCACGAATTTTTATCATTCAAAATAAATGAAAAAAACCACAAAAAAAACATTTATTTATTTAGAGACAATAATTCAACAATAATTTTTGATTTTTTTCAATGAAGCAAATCATTTTGTTTCTACTTCTCATTTGTTATGGAACGGCCAATCAATTAGAACATGAAAAAACGGTGAATGGATATAGGGTAAGTTATAAATTTTTTCCAAAAACATTTTTTAATTTAATAATGATATTCTTAAGAGGTTTTTTAAGAGTCGGACTCTATAAATTTTGTCGTAAACCCCTGACCTTTTCTCCAAATTTCGATGAGCAATCATTATGACGCGTACTGTAGTTTTGATCATAGAAAAAGCTTCATTAAAATATTTTTTTGTTTTTCAATTCTTGGCTAACAGTGTGCCAAGCTTCATCAAAAAATTTAGTAAGAGTTTGACGTGACACATTTTCCCTGTTAGTGAAAACTCGAATAAGTTGATTAAAAATTCAAACTCTTTTGTGTGTCAATTCTTGACGACGTTTTTTGACTAAAGCCCAATCATCAAATTGAATATAATTTGTTATCTTGTGATATATCAATTCAATCGGAATTGTCGAAGAAATTGAATAAATTGCAATTTTATCACATTTTGATTTGAATTTGTTATCAAATCAAACACAAAATTCATTCAATTTCTACATGAAATGTCCGAAATTGAGAGCGATTCGAACACGGTATATCATTGAAATTTTAATTCAAACGCGCGAAAAAAAAATTGTAAAAAATGTTTTTCAGCTATTTGAATGGAGATGGTCAGAAGTTCAACAAGTCTATGTCATTATTCTATGGTTATTGATCGCCTCGTTCGCAAAAATCCGTGTGTCAATTCAAGATCTTTGCCGATTCACAGATATGAATCAAAAAGAAAATGATTTTTGCAGTTTTTCATGTTTCAAAAAAATTGACGAAAGTTTTTCCGGATTCATCACTTTTGATTATTGTCGGATTACTTGTCGGGTGGCTTCTTCATGAGATACACGTGACAGGTGTCAAACTCGATTCTCATGTATTCTTCCTTTATCTTCTACCACCAATTATTTTCGATGCGGGTGAGCATTTGGTTGCTGCTTTAAGGCAATTAATTCTTCGACAAAATGTTTTTGCAGGTTATTTTATGCCAAATCGGGCATTGTTTAAGAATCTCGATTCAGTTTTATTATTTTCGATTGTTGGCACACTTTGGAACACTTTTTCTATTGGTTCGATATTGTTTCAACGAAAAATTATCCAATGGTTTTTTTTCCTTCAGGAATCTCACTTTTAATAATGTCAAAATATCAATTATTCTCATTGGACTTTAGCACATTTGAAATTTTCATTTTCTCATCGCTGATATCGGCTGTCGATCCGGTTGCAGTGATAGCAATCTTCGAGGAAATCCATGTCAACGAATTTCTATTCATCAACGTTTTTGGTGAAGCCCTATTCAATGATGGTGTCACAGTGGTGCTTTATCAAGCGTTCCTTCAATTTTCGCTTATTGGTGACTTGAAACCAATTGATTATGTGACCGGCGGTTTATCATTATTCACAGTGGCGTTTGGTGGAGTAATTCTTGGAGTTACATTTGCAATTTTTAGTAGTTTAGCAACAAGGTTTGCGGATCGGTTTTTTAGCTTAAAATGTTAAGACATTTTCAGATACACTCCGGAAGGCAAAATTCTATCGCCTGTTTTCATTTTTCTCCTTCCTTACATGGCGTATCTCTCTGCTGAAATGATTTCAGTCTCATCGATTATAGCGTAAGAAATGAAAAAAACCTGATCGAAATTCTGACGAATGAACATTTAAGAATTGCAATATGTGGAATGGTGATGAAACAATACGTCAAGGGAAATATAACGTCGGGAGCTGCAAGTTCGGTGAAATATTTCACGAAAATGTTGGCTCAATCGTCAGAAACTGTCATTTTTATGTGAATCTGATCCATTGAATCCACAATTTGTGTTTTTTTTTGAGGTTTCTTGGTATTTCAACAGTTGCCACCGAATCTGAGCATCATATCGATTGGATCTTTATAACATCCACAATTGTCTTCTGTTTGGTTTATCGAGCAATTGGTAGCTCCATCAAGGATTTTCAAAAAGAGAAAATTGAATATTTGAAGGAGTCATTGTGCAATGCTGGCTTCTTAGCCGTCTTCGAGGCAAAAAGTTCAAGTTTGTCGATCAATTTATTTTGTCATACGGCGGTCTTCGTGGTGCAATTGCCTATGGTCTGGTCGTCTCGATTCCAGGCTCAATTGTTGCCAAGCCAATGTTTACCACTGCCACAATTGCTGTCATTTATTTCACCGTCTTTTTGCAGGTCTTTTAATTGTTTTTTGTTTTTTTTTTTTTTTAATTTTACTGGCTTTTTCTTCTGTTCAGGGAACAACAATTCGTCCATTAGTGAATTATTTGAAAGTGAAAAGAAAGGACAATCGGGAGCCAACAATGACCGAAAGTGTCTATCTGAAATATTTAGATTATATGATGTCAGGAGTTGAAGACATTGCTGGAATGAAAGGACACTACACTTTTATAGAAAAGTTTCTCTCCGACAATTTTTGGCTTTTTAAAGAAAGTTTGTTTTCTTCAGCTTTGAAAGATTTAATGCAAAAGTTATTAAACCAATCTTAATGAAAAATGAGAAAAAAGCAAGTTTTGATGCTTCATCAATTGTTCGAGCTTATGAGAAAATTACGTTAGAAGATGCGATGAAGTTAGCCAAATCGAATAACATTATTCAAAATAAAAGAATTCAAAAAATCAAAAGGTTTTTATCATTTAAAATGTACATTTTTTTTAATTTAAAAACTTTTGACATTTAAGTGCATCGCGCATTGGAGCAGCTTCTGAATCAACACCTTCATCGATCCCGTTACCATCAAAAGTCAAACAATTTGAAAAAGTGAATTTGATTAATCGATTTGAACTATTTTTGAAAATTTTACAGTATTTGGAATCTGGAGAAAATATTGAATCTCTCTATGCTATGTTCAGCACACTTTTAGACCGAAAAGTCAATGAATTATACTTGGCCGAAACAAGGGATGATATTAAAGACGATTACATGGCTCAAGTGGTACATCCGATCCGAGCAACTTTCATGTTTCACAAAAAATTGAGACGTTTTTCCAGGGTTCTCGTCAAAACCTAGCAAGCATTGAAAGCATTCCACAAGCTTCAAACTCTCAACCTTCGAATATTGACCGAAGACTAAGCACCGGCGACCTGGATAATGTCAAAATGAAAAAATCAACGGATTTTAGAGTTTAATTAATCAAAACTCGATCAAGAATTGGTAGAAAATAGTTGGAGAAAATCAAAAAATCGCTTAATAAACGTTTCCACGATTTGAAAAATTTAAATTTTCTGCCTTTTTCCACATTGAAACGAGAAAATGAAAAGAGTAAAAAGATGAAAAGAGAGAGAGAGAGAGAGAGAAAAAAAAATAATTGAAAATGACTAATTTAACTGATAAAAACAAAACAAAAATTGAAAAGAAATGAGAAAAATAAAATTGGTTGACGATGACGATTAGAAAGATTGAAAAAAGACGAATTGATTTTTCGTATTTTCTCGTTTCTCTTTCAGAGAGAATTTCAAGAAGAATTTCTTTGTTACACTTTTAATGGATAAAATGATGAGGCAAATATCATTTTTTCTCTCCGTCTCACCGTTGATTTAACCTTTCTTTGAGAGGTTTCATTTATTTTGCTCTCTCTCTCTCTCTCTCTCTCTCTCTCTCTTTGTCTCTCTCTGATATCTTCAATTGTAGAAGGGAGGAGGCAGAGAAAGAGAAAAGTGAAGAATTTCGAAAGTTTTTGTGATGTCTCGAGGTTATCAATTTTATTTTTTATTTTTTTTTCGAAAAAAAGACGCATTTTTCTTCAAATTGTTCGTTTTTTTCAGATTCTATGGGAATCAACGAATCAATAATCAATAATTCATCGTTATCATGGCTTGATTATGCAATTTTCTGCGCAAGTATCGGATTATCACTGAGCACAGGAGTTTATCATGCAATCAAGTTCGATTCCCCATCCCTTTGAAGATTTTTTTTTTGGTTTTTTTTTTCACAGAAGCCATCTGATTCTACGACGCGGCGATCGAACAGCCAAAGAGGAGTATCTGATGGGCGGTCGACAGCTTCCGCCGCTACCTGTCGCCCTCTCGTTGCTCACCTCCTTCTTGTCGGGAATTCTGATGCTTGGCGTGCCGGCCGAGATGTTTCAGCGAGGCGCTCAAATTTGGTTGAACTTTGTGATTGGCGTCGTTTCGTCGATCGTCACCTGTTTCGTCTTTCTTCCTGTGTTTCATAAGATGAAGTCGACGTGTCTTCACGAATATTTTATTCATCGGTAATTCTTTTGAGGCGGCTTTTACTACCCCCCCCCCTCTCGAAGCAATCTCGCTCCAGCGCACCACTAAAATGTTTGGCAAGCGGCAAAAATTTTTTTTTAAATCTCACACGAGACATCACTGGAAATTTATTTTCAACAGAACAGGGAGGGGAGGAAGTAAAAAACCTACCGTAATACCTTTACGAAAAAGAAATGAAACTACCGTAGTCCAAAAAACAAGTTTCAGCTATAACTCGACACTGATTCGACGCCTTTTTTCGTTCCTTTTCCTTCTTTTCACAATTGTCTACATGTCGATTGTGGTGTATGCGCCGTCTGTCGCATTGTCGCCGGTCCTAAAAATCAATAAATGGTATTTGGTGCTGATATTCGGATGCACAACAACCCTGTACACATGCATTGGCGGAATTAAGGCCGTCGTCTGGACCGACTCACTTCAAGCCGTGCTGATGTACGCCGGCGTTTTTACGCTCATTTTTAAAGGTTCGTTTTTCCCTTGCCGATCTTTGCATTCAGTCGATTCAGGGTTGACACATCCACGCGTCGGCGGATTGTCACGTGTCATCGATATTGCATGGGAAAGCGGACGAATATCGGAAGTTGGTCGAATCGATTGGAGAATCGATCAATACAATAGTTTATGGATCAATTTGTTCTCAGGAACGATCGTGTGGCTCGCATCGTTCGGCGTGAATCAGTTGGCGATTCAAAGATACGCAAGTCTTCCGAGCTTGAAACAAGCTCAAGCCATCATTATTTATACGTTGTTGCCGTTCACCATTCTCTGCTCGATTGTGGCGTTTGTTGGCTTCATCGTTCTCGCTTATTTCTATAATTGCAATCCGATTGAGACTGGAATGATAAAGGAAGTCGATCATATCACAATTCTGTTCGCTCGCGACATTCTTCAACCAACACCCGGCTTATTTGGCTTATACGTTTCATGCATTATGTCAGCCACGTTATCAACATTGTCCAGCGGAATGAACAGCATGGCGGCAGCGATTTATGAGGATTTTTTGAAAAATCGTCTCGATGGAAAAATCACCGATACACAAGCGACACGATTGAATAAAGTCTAGCTTTTTCTGTCCCCACGGTGTGTGCTTTTACACTAATGTAGCGGTCGGGGAATTGGCGCTCCAGCGCACAAAAGTGTCGCCGGGCAAAAACGTGTACGCTGGAGCACACATTCTCGGTTTGAGTTTTGTTCAAAACGCGAGAGAGTAGAAAAACACACACCGTGGGCTTTTCGCCTTCCCCAACTCTCTGTTACTTCCTCTCCTGTCATATCGGATCATTTTTTCAGTTGATTGTTTTAATCTGTGGAATGACGTCAACATTATTGGCATTTTCTGCCGAATCACTTGGTGGAATTCTTCGAGTTTGTATTTCAGTTATGGGCGCAATGTCAGGTCCAATGGTGGCAATTTTTGTTCTAGCACTGTTTTTTCCAAAATCAGGTAGCGGAAACATTCCGATGAGCTTTTTCCATTGAGGAGGAAAAGCTTCCCTTCTTTTTTCCAGGTCCTTTATCATGTTTGATATCATTTATCATTTCCAATGCTGTTTGTTTGATAATTTGTGTTTCAAATTATATCGAAGATCCATACCATGAACTGTTCCTTCCAACCAATACAAGCATCAGTGGATGTGATGGAAACTCAAATTTCAGTGTCAGATCGTTTCCGAACTACGATGCTCACTATGGAAATCCAAACACATTTTTTATTTCGAGGTTTTTTTTTTGTTTTGCCTTCCCAAAATCTTCTTTTTTCCTTCTAGAATTTCCACTTATTCCTACGCTGGTGTTGGATTTGTTTTGATGATTTTGATTGGTTGGATTGTTTCATTTTTTGAGAAGCCGAACGAGAATTCGGAAAAAATCCGGCATCTAACATTTGCCGGTAGAAAGTTGGTGACGTTTCAACATCGGCTGGGTGTTTTTTACAAGCTCCACCTTCCCCCCCCCCCCCCTTTCGTAGAAATGCGCCACCGCCGCCGCCAGCGCACACTCACCACGATTTGGCTGAGTAGCAGCCATTACATAATGTACTGCGGTGATACGCAGCCAAATTTACGTTGTTTGCGCTGGAGCGAGCTTGTAGAATGCACACACCCCGTGTTGTTCAGTCGGTTTTTTCCTTAAATTTTGGTGGTTTTTTTTTCAGCGATCCTTGGCCTGAAACTCATCATGAATTCGATCATTTTCTATCAGACAAATAATTTCGATTTTTGTTTTCCACGAATTTTTTGTTCAATTTTCGACGGGTTTTAAAAAAAAAATTTATGAAAACGAGCTTCTTGGTACGGTAAAGACACCCATCAAACTGTTCCTTGCATTGGTTATGGTTTCTTGTCGAGACCATTGATTTTGAAGGGATTTGAAGTAAACATCCTGAAAGAATTTTGAGGAAGAGCTGAGAAGAAGCCGACAAAGCTTCTGTTCATTGATTTTTCTCGAAACAAAAGCTCTTTCGTTTCCTGTTTTTCGTCTTCGATTCTTCAAAACCATCGAAAAGAGCCAGGCGATTGAGATTAGAAAAATGTAGGTGGGAAAAGCCTGAAAACCCGAACCCATCGATTGGTGACATCGTGACAAAAACTTGCATTCCTCAACATTCTCGCCACTCTCAACTCCTCTTCTGCGCCGTCATCAGCACGAAGAAGTTGGCGTCTTCTCAGAAAATCGACAGTGACGGTTGAATACCACAGGAAGGCGACGAAGGTCAACAATATTTTCGGAAGCATCAAAACTAGAATTCTCAAGTTTTGAGAAATCTGAAATTCAATTAACAGAGAATACGATTTTCTGCAAAACATCGAAAATTGAGACAAAAACCCCCAGTGATTTATCGATCGATTTACCGGCTCAGTTGCAATCGATTGTAGGCCCATAGAAATAGTGTGGAAATCAAGGAGATGCCAGAAATGACAGTAAAAATCTGAAATTTTCGCCATTTTCTGGAAAAAAGAAGGAAAGAAAACGGTCTTACATGAACTGTGCGATCCGATAGAATCGGTTCATCGTTAAAATAAGCGCAATGATCCAAGGTTGATCCAAAATTATTGAAAAAAGCCGAAAAATGATAACAAATTGAAATAATTACAGCGAAAAATGTCTGAAAATCAACCAAAAAATTCAAATCACAAAAAAAAATTGGAAACTGAACAACAAAAAATCCTAAAAATGTTCCCAATTCACCGCCGAAATTCTCATAACCATTGTCCAAATTCAGCGTGCCAATGGTTCTTTCAATTACAAGGGAGGCTGTCAAAAAAACAAAAGCTGAAAATAATAATTTCAGACATTTTTTTAGAGAGGGGGCGGGGTCTCTTAAAACACTGAAAATGTGGAAAAAAGTTGGAAGATGAAGCAGATTTTGGTTGAAATCAATAATTCGCATCTTTCAAACATGAACGATGTTAAGAAGTGATAAAGCTTAACGATGATTTAATTGATTTCTTACGAATTAAGCTGAAAATGAAGTTGAAAAAAACCTGAACGGTTCCATGTGTGAATGAATAAAAAATCAATGAAAAATGATAAAAAATGAGCAAAATTTTGATATTCGGATGGAAATAAACATTTTTTTGAAATAAAATCCGACAAATCAAAATGAGAAAAATTGCGGAAAATGATTGGAAAAGTTGAAGAATTTCAATGATTTTCACCGGAAAATATCGCTCAATAAATTCCAAACTATCACAATTCGCTGAAAAACTCGTCGACGACATTTTATCTGGAATTTTTCTTTTTTTCGAGAGAGAGAGAGAGAGAGAGAGAGAGAGAGAGAGAGAGAGAGCAACATATTACGAGAGAGAGAGAGAGAGAGCAACGTATTACGAGAGAGAAGAATCGGGGCAAAACAACTTTAGCAGAGCAAAAGAATTATTAAAAAAGCAGAAGAAGCATTTTTTCTTTTCGTTTTCTGGTGTTAATAATTATCATTTTCCATTTACAATATAATTAAACTTAAATAATTCGAATAAAATCCAAAATTTAAAATCAAAACCCAAATCGTCGCCTTAAAACTGACAAAAGCAATTCCAAAGTTTTTTTTTATTTATCCCACTTCGGACTTTTATTGTAAAATTCAACTTTACGCGTCAACCCTATGACGTCACGAAAATTTAAAAAAACATTTTTTTTCATTAAATTTCCCCAAAAAAAATCTGTTTTTTGACATTTTTTAAACAAAAATTTTACCGTTCCTGAAATTAAAAGAAACTAACCGCAACTATTTTTTTATAAATATGTATATACATATATGTGTGTATTATTATCACTATTGATAAGGGTGCACCCTTCCCCTTTTTTTGTGTCGCTGCGTGGTGCAACGGTTAAAAGCCTAGCCTATTAATCCGAAGGCCGTGGTCCGGGTCCCCGCTGTGGCAACTGTCTTCAATTTTGCTGATGATGAAACACGGCACGTGTTTGCCTATGAGCTACCTCGCTACCTCGCCTATGCCTGGTACAAAAGAGCTTTTCAATGGCTATCCAACGGTATATAAATCATTTGGTATCTCAACGATATGTTGGTGCGAGCTCCTTGTAAATATTTGAAATTTAACAAAAAGAAAACAAAATACGAAAAAAAAAAGGGTTTTTGAAGAAAAAGAAAGACAAACATAATGAATGAAGATGGATGGAGGATGGACGGCTGGGCAATTTCTCTAATTGACGTCTTCCCCAAGCTTCTTGAATGTTTGATGAAAAGTACTAATTTTATCAGAAATTTGAGAGGAGATTTGATTTGATTTTTTTTTCTTTTTAAAAATGAATTAACTTTTAAAGAACAAACGGATATTAATTACATTATTTTGATTGCGATTTTCTTTTAAATTTTTAAATTTATTTTTTTCACTAATTGTTTAGGAAGGAGAACAATCCAATTTTGATTCAGGAAAAACAATAAATTAAAATAACGCAAATAAGTTGCCATCTAAAACCTTACAAAAACCATTGAGAAGAACATTAAATTGGATAAAACAATAAGAATGATAAAGTTTGGAGGGGAATTGGATATAAACTGTTGAAAATCCATCTATTAACATTAATTACTAGAGGGACAGAAAAACAAGTACATAAATTAATTTGCGATATACACACGAAAGGCGATCACGAGAAAAAGAAAGGAAGACCAGCAAGTATAAACGAAAATTGAAAACAAAAAATGCACTCATTTTCTGTTTTCAATCCCATTCCAATTACAACCGTTCGTTCACTCGTTTAACAACGGAGTTGCTTCGAATTTCGATGTGCACTTTTTTTTTCAATTTTTTAAAAGTTGATTATCGCATCGCAATTTCGTGGGAACCCGATAGTCAATGAGTTAACAGAAACATAAAATAATTATATAAAATCTTTTCAAAAAAAAACTAATTTAGAAAAACATGGCAGCAACTCCACCCATTTCTTGTTGTTCTTTGACAAAGATTTCGAAATATTGATAAATGATGGTGACAGCCAACAAAATACCAGTACCTGATCCAATAGCTCCCATGAAATCGGCAGTAACTGAAAGAGCTCCAATGCAGAGTCCTAAAAATTTAATATTGAAAAAAATATACATTATTTATAAATTTACCTCCGAAGGCAGCAGCAGTTGGAATATATCTGTTAAGCTCGTGAATCATCGATTTTTCACGATGTCCTCTCATCACCATTTGTTGTTCCTTAAGTTGTTTGGCAACATCCTTGGCTGATGATCCAGAAACATCAATCCATGTCTTTGAAAAGAAAGCGCATGATCCCAACATGAAAACAATGTAGACAATGCAATGAAGTGGATCTTCAAGAATATGAGAGAGGGTGTCTGGTGGCGAGAGATAGTAGCACAATCCTCCGGTTGGGTAGCTTCTGTATGATCCGGATCCATCAGACCAGGTTCCGAGAAGATTGATTAAGAAGTTTCCACCGAATTTCGATGCCAACATTTGGGAGATGACGTACAAATTTGAAACGAGAGCAGATTGAAGAATGATTGGAATGTTGGAGGTGTAGAAAAGTTTGATTGGATAGCTGCTGTATTGTCCACGGTAGCGGGCAGATTTGATTGGCAAATCAACACGGAATCCTTGGAAGTATATGACAACAGCGAAAACCAAGAAAGTGGCCATCAAGTTCATCAAATTTGGAAGATTTTGACGGTAGAATGCTTCTCGAAGAGCTCGAACCTTAATTTAAAACTATTAGAAATCAACTGATAAGTTTATTTGAATTACCTTATCAGAGCGAGTAGCCAAAAGATGGAAAAGAGCAATAACAGCTCCTTCGAATTCGGTTCCACGTCCAGTATTCATTGTTGCTGGTGAGAAGGCTTTCCAAACAATAGTTTCGCAAATGTTAGTGGCAATGAAAAGCGAAATTCCAGATCCCAATCCGTATCCTTTTTGGAGAAGCTCGTCAAGAAGAAGGACGATAAGACCAGCAATGACAAGTTGAACAACAATCAAAAGGCAAATTCCGGCTCCAATTTCTGAAGGATCTCCGTAGAGTCCAGACATGACGTAGACAATAGCTTGTCCAACGGTGATGACCATTCCGAACACTGAAAAATGTGTTTTTAGTTTAGTGATTATCAAAACAAAAAAAATTACATTTTTGAGCTCCATTGAAAAGGGCTCGATCTTTTGGCGTATCTCCGACTTCGATAATTTTGGCTCCAGCAAGAAGTTGCATGATTAATCCAGATGTGACGATTGGTGATATTCCGAGCTCCATAAGGGTTCCACGGTTTGATGCCATGATGACACGAAGCCAATAGAATGGATCAGCCGAATCAGTTGACATGATTCCGAAAAGAGGAATCTGGCAACAAACTAAGAAAACGAAAAGAGTGATTGCGGTCCAGAGCATTTTTTCACGGAATTGAATTTTTCTCTCCGGTTTGGAGACCTCCGGCACGAAGCCGCAGAACGGCTTGACGAATTCCAGAAATTTGACTGAAAAAATAATTTTTTTTTAATATTACTCTACCAATATATTTTTGAAATTTTTTTGGACTTTTGGAAAATAGAATGGAATAATCCTACGAAATATGTAAATATAAATTAACTTACTTCCCATTTTGGTTGTCGGGTATCCTCTACTAAAGGAATAGAGAGGTACTGATCAGAAAAATGGATATTAAAATGGAGAGAAGATAGACGGTTGAGAGACAACACCACGCCAATGTCGCAATGCACACTCACACTCGAACACTACGGCTGATGAGGTTTGGGACGCTGAACAACTGTTACCGTAACCCTAAACTGACAGAAAACATTGGTTTTTTCATTACCATTTGAAAGTGACAATTTTAAAATATAAATAATTAATGTATAAATATTAAATAAAAGTTAATTAATTTTTTAATAAAAAAAATTAATTAAAAAAAATTAATTTTACTTCAAAAAACCAAAAAATCTTTGAAAAAACTACATGGTCTCAGCACGGCATTAAAGGCGCACACATTTAAAAGAAACAGAGGTCTTGTTGCGTGCAATGTTTCTCTTCTCTTCTCACATTTTAACTTTTCTTTTTTAGTTTCCTAAAAAATTTTCGGTTTTATTCTGCTTTTTGAATTTATTTTTGCATTAAAATACATTTTACAATATAAAAAATTTTTTTTGATATCGCTTTCATTTTATATATATGTTCTTTATAATTTTCTTTATTTTTCTGCTAGGAAATGTTGAATTTTTTTAAAACTAAGAACAAGTTAAAATTTTTCAATACGTTTGAAATAATTGAATTTCTTTTATCAATCTTTAAAAAAAGTTATTCTTTTTTAATTTTAATTAGTTTCTTTTTTTCAAAGCTACTTAATACTTTTTTTTCTTTTGCAGGGTTATAAAATCACGACTTAAAGATGTCGTTGATCATTCCGGAGAAATTCCAGCACATTCATCGTGTTATGAACACCAACATTGATGGAAACCGAAAAGTTCCATTTGCCTTGACCGCTATCAAGGTAAATTTGATTTTTTTTAGCTAACTTTTTACCATATAATGCTACAAGTAAGTAGTTTTTTTTTAAATTTTTAAATTACTACTTTTTGAATTGTATGATTATAACAGTGTAATAGACGTAGAGAATTTAAAAAATATATTTTTCAGGGAGTTGGTCGTCGTTTTGCTTTCATCTGCTGTCGCAAAGCTGATATCGATGTGAACAAACGCGCTGGTGAGCTTAGCGAAGATGATTTCGAAAAAATTGTTACAATTATGCAAAATCCGTCGCAATACAAGATCCCAAGTTGGTTCTTGAACAGACAAAAAGACATCAAAGACGGAAAGACCACTCAAGTAATTTTTTTCAATTAAAAAAACCCTATGTTTACGATTTAAGCTTCTTTCCACCGCTGTCGACAACAAGCTTCGTGAGGATCTTGAGCGCATGAAGAAAATCCGTCTTCATCGTGGTCTTAGACACTACTGGGGACTTCGTGTCAGAGGACAACATACCAAGACCACTGGACGCAAAGGACGCACCGTCGGAGTGTCCAAGAAGAAGGGAGGATAAATGTATTGTTACCCGGGGTATTATTTTTTTTGTTTTATATGCCCTGGAAATAAATGTTATATTAACATCTATGTTCTTTATTTCTACGAAAAAATTCAATATCAAGGCAAACATTGTTATAAAAATATCCCAGCGTCAAAATATGAAGAAATCCTAATCCTGTCGTCAAACTGAAATTAATATTTCATGTTAAATATTGTGTCTGTTTTCATACGGTGTAAGTGTAACATTTCCAGACAGTAGGTCTCGGCAACCTCGAATGACAACGTTTTCAAAAATAGTTTCACCAACTCCTTCTTGGCCAAGAAAAAAGAATACTCCGAAAATTCCTATAAGCTGATTTTCATATGAGAAAAGGATTAATATAAAAAACCTGGAGTGACTGTTAAAATCATCAATGTGGCCAAAATTCTTCGGCAGCAATTCTCGCTAAGACGGTTATGAAGATTCTGAACAGCGTCTGTAGTCCATAATTTCCATCCGACCCGTTCAATTATAAGTTCCAAAGCTGACAGGCAAACCTTAAAAATTTAAAAGGTTGTTTTTTTAAATTTTAAAACTATTTGTTTAATTACCCAACAAATATAGCGCTTCTGTGTTCCGTGCCAAGCTAGAACAACTCCAAAAACTGCACCAAGAGCTCCCAAATTTCGAAGAACCGATAATAATGGGGAAAGACGTTTCCTCATAACCGGAATATAAACGTGATGTTTCAAAAATTGATACAATCCATTATCAAATGATCTCCACATTCTTGAATATAATGAGACCCGCGAAATACATATTGGTGGAGGTGGAGGAATCATGCCTTCAATTATTTTTCATAAAAATCCCTTAAAGAAATGTATGTATTCGTTACCATCCAAATTAGCAAAAAATGCAGGAACACCGAATATAACAACGTATTTGAGATGAAAAAATTGACCAGCAACATAGGCAACAGAACAAGCTGAAAAAAAAAGAAAGAATCGATTTATTGAGAAACCTCAAGCGAATCAAGGAGAACGAGTCGACTTGCCTTCATAAACATTAAGACTGTTTATAATTGTAAAAGGAGAATTGAATAAAGCATTGACATGAATAAAATGTAGCAAAAATTCGAAAAAGAAGAACCAAAAGATCAGGCGAACTCCAAAAATGATGGATTTTCTCAGATCGTTTCGGTTTAGTTCAACATTTTTCTCCCAATTTTTGAATTGTCGACAAAAATCATCAAAAAGTACAATCAATGTCATTGAATATGGTAAATAAGAGAAATAAAGAAGAATCTTGATCAGAATTGATTTGAATTCAATTTTTGGATTTGCGCAGATGTGGAGACAAACATTCAGAATCTGGAATTTTCAGAATTTCCAATTTTCGTCGTCGTCGTTTTTTTTTCTTCACTTTAACGGCTCCATAAAGATAAATATTGAATTCTCGATAAAAAATGTGATTGCCGATTGAAAATGGAACATATTTCGATGCTTTTGTAATGAAAACAATACAAACAACCCATGGAATCACGGAGTGTCGTCCAATTAATGTGAGAATCAACACGAAAAAGGCGAGGAGGTAAAGAATAAGAACACATTTGAGACTGGAATTTTTTCAGACAATTTTTTCGTTTGTTTGTTAAAATTGATATTGAAATACCTGCTCATATGAATTTGTAAACCAAATCCAATGAGAATAATAAAAAAATAGGAAAATGGAGGTTTCAAATACTTTTTCACCAAAAAAAGACTGAAATTTGTTTCATTTAAATTCACTGCCTATCACAACAACAACACAGTGAGTTGATACGCAGTAAGCCGAACATTTTTCTTACCTTAAACTGTTTAAGAAATAATCAAAGATGAGATGAAGAATCGTTTGACGATAATATGCCCATTCAGCATCAGCTAAATCGATTTGATAACCATCAAAATAGCTGAAAATCCAAAGATTGGTTTTTGCTGAAAAAAAAACAAAACAAAAAAACCTGCTTTCATGAAGCCAATGATTCAACCAATTTTTCAATTTTCGATTTGTCACCAAATACGAAATGATAAAAGCTGAAATTGAATGAAAAATCCAAATGTTCCATGCAAGAATCCGTTCGGATTTTGGCAACGGTCCAGGAATTGACAACGACCCGCTCGGTTTTTTCATCGACATTGGTTTCGGACGTTTAATTCAAGTTCAATGATATGAATAATATCACCATGGTTTGTATTGAGGCAAGGCAAAATATTGAAATATATTTCTTAAATAAATAAATCAATAAAAATTTATTAAAAAGGTGTCGATTTTATGATTCAAAATTCAATAACCAAACAAAAATTGTCATTTTTCATTCTTTCAATTCAAAATTTGACCAAAAAGCTTCAGCCAGATTTTTAGTCAACCCAAAAACAATTTCAATCGATATTTTTGTATACAGAAAATGTCACACCGATGTGGAAAAATGAGCCGAATTGGTTTGTGGTTTTTGTTTGTCGTCATGATGATGACATGAATGGTTGAGAATGAAAGAGCATTGGAAACCAGGAAACATTCACTTTTCTGACGACCACGACGGCGGAGGAGGAGAAGGAGGAGGAGAAGGAGGAGGAGGAGGAGGAGACAAAATATGAAATGACCTTCGAATATTGTTGAATTCAATAAAAGAGAGAGAGAGAGAGAGAGAGAGAGAGAGAGAGAGAGAGAGAGAGAGGGTCAATTATTATTCAGAATTTTGAAGGATTATCGATTTTTTTGTTGTTGTTATAAAATTAAAAATTTATTTAACAAAAAAAAAACCCGGTTGAATACAAAATTAATTAATATCAATTAGAGATAATTGATTTGTTGGAGAATCAGAAGTGAGAAGAGTTTCAGAAGGAAAACGATGAATTTGATCGTTTCGAGACATCGATGAATCAATATCAATCAATGATCCTTCTTTCACTTCTTCACCATCATCGATTGAATCATTGGGTTGTTGGCGATTTTTTCGAACTGAAGAGGAAGCAAAAGACGACGTTGATTGAAGATTCAATTGCTCCAGATCAATTTCAATCGGAACATCAATCGAATCGTGTAGAATTTCAGCGCAGTCGGATTGAGATTTAGCCATGGTTCGAGCAAAAGTGACAAGATGTTGCGCAATGTCTCGAACATGCTTCTGATCTAACAACTCAATTTTGATCATCACATCATTTCTCATGTTAACGAAACGTTGACGACATTCTTGACGACATCGTAACATTAATCTGAAGAAGATCGGGGGTTCTTCGCATAACAACCAACCAACCAACCTGTATTCATAGTTCCCAGTTTCAACTCGATACAACGGCTCCTGAATCTCAATGAATTCGGTTTCTTCATCATCCATCTCCTTGAGCTTCAGACAATACGACAAATATTCATATTTTACATTCAAATATCTGAAAATGTGCAATTTTAAGACGAAGAAGAAGAAGACGACACGGTTGATCGTCACTTTTTGATGGTTAAACGAGTGTCGGGAACAACATGATCAATGTAAATCTGAAGATCTGAAACCATTTTCTGAAGTTGAACAATTGAATCCGACTGCTTCTTGGCAATCAATCGATGACGATCACCAAATGTGCTGAACGCCTCATTGGCGCTTTGTTGTTTTTCATGAGCGGCAAGATCGCAAAAAATCGAGCCGAATTCTGTTGGAAAAAGTTTGGATGTGCTCATTTTTCGATCGGAAAACAAAAAGGAACCTTTTTGAAGATCGGCAATCTTCTGCTGATACTGAAACATGTCGCCGAAGTAGGCGACCAAGTGTCGATAGAAATCCGCATTTTCGTCGAGAATCTTCTCCTTTGCTGCCAGTGGATCGTTGCAAAGGATGGCTCGTGACAATCCAAGCGCATCAGCTGAATCTTGATCCATGAACTCGACGATTTTATGTTTGACTTTTTTAATTAAAATATCCAAGGTTTTTCCTTTACTTGTATCGTCTTCTAGTTTATTGATCGTGATCTTAATATTGATTTTTATCAAGCTTTTCCTTGATTTTTTAAGAACCGAAAACCATCCCAACCTTGACCGGGTTCAAGCTGACTTGAATTAATTGAGCCACTGCCGACTTTCGTTCACCTTTCACACTGATTCCATTGATGGCGACGACTTCGTCACCGCAACGGATTCGTCCATCTTTGAATGCTGGTGAAGCATCGAATACTTGAACCACATAGACGCACGGACAATATGGGGATCCTCCACCTTCAAATCGAAAAGAGATTTCAAAAAAAAAAGGGTTTTTTTCTACCAATCGATATCCCAACCAAGCCCTTCTCATCTTTGGTCAATTCGATAGTTTCAGACTGAATTTTCAGACCGATTCGATCCTCTTCAAGCTGAAACAAAAAATCGCCTAAAAATGCTTTTTTCTTCCCTGTGCTCACCTCATAACTCATCTTATCGATTTTTGTGCCGCTTGCCGTCTCCGAGTTGACCAAAAAACGACGAAAATGGTGGCACGACGGAGCAACGAGAGGAGAGAAACAGAGAAAGAGAGAGAGAGAGAGTGGGGGAAAAGACGCAGACGTTTGGAAGCAGTCGGCTCTTTTGCTCATTGAATAAAAATTTTAAGTGAAAATTGTCAACAAAAAAGAAATGGAAAAAGCGCCAAGTTTTTATTATTTTTTCCAACAAAAAAAAACTCAAAAAAATTATTTCAGCTTGTCTTGAGCTTCATCCGAATTGTCAGAATAACTACAAATATGATCATTGATGTCAGCTTCGAAGCTCTGCAAGAAAGACACAAAAAACCTCCCTCGCCGTTTTCAGAGGCTCACCTGAACAACGCCATCACCACTTCCGAAGCCTCCGACGATTGCGTCTTTCAGTTTTTCGCCCATCGAAACCGCCTGATCATTCGGCGCGAATTTTCCATTTCGACACTTTTTCTCTGGAATTTTTTTAATTGCCACATCCTAAGGGGACCCTTGTTCACTTTTTCCGTCAGCTTCTGTTGCTGATGGATTGGCTGGATGTTCAGAATCTACAAGTTTCGGTGTTGCAATGGTCACTGTAGAGTTTTTTTTTTTTTTGGTTCAGCTTTTCCTTGGTCAGTTACCGTCACTGGAAACAATTGGTGTTGTGTGCGGAATTTCGGGTTCGAGAAGAACGTTGCACATGTGCATTGAACAGATGCATATTTCCGGATCGTAATCCTTCATATGACAGGCTGGCTGAAATTTTGCTCGATGAGCTCTGGAAGAAGCTGAAGCCCCCCGGAGTTACATGTCCTGGATCGTTCCAATTTTCAGCACAAAATGAGTAGGGCGTTGCGCCGCGTAATGAAATACAAAAGTTGGCCTGACAGACATTTTTCGTGTTACACGGAATGGTGAACGACGTGTTGCCGACAGAAAACGTGCCGCACTCTTGGCAATAAATCAAATTTTGCGTTGGCTGAGCCAATTTCAGGGTTTTCGCTGATTTTCTATTCGAACCGATCCATCTCGACGGCGCATTATCCTTGAATTGAACGCTCAACGCCTCGCTGGATTTCTGAAAAGAATTGCAAAAATCCGAGTTGCATGAACAACTCGCATCGCCGCCGCCTGTTGATGGCTGGAAGCAGGTGATGTTGAAGTTGGTGGTTAGGAACGTGTCACAACCGGCCGACCACGAACCATCGGCTTTGTAATCTGAAAGAAGTGTGGAGTTGTAGGAACGCATTTTTTCTTCCTGGTTGGTCTTTTTTTTTTCGAACTGAAAAAACACGAAGTTCCAATGCACATTCGATCGATTGAGCAGAAGCTTCCCGATGTTTCATTATTTCCGAAACATTTGTAGCAGACGGCGGATGCGGTTGAGGATCGAATAAAAACGGTCAGAATCAGAAAGAATTTCATGTCAAACATCGGCTTCTTCAATTGATTTTCAGTGTTTTTATTTTAAAAACGGGAAAATAAAAAATGAGCGAAAAAAATGCGGGTTTTGAGAATCAATCGATTTTCATTTTGGTTTTAATCTCTTCAATGGTGGGGGTGGGGGTGGGGGGACAATTTTGTTTAGGTTTAGGTTTAGGTTTAATCTCAAAACACAATTTTTGTTTTCCAAATCAAAAAAATAAATTATTGATTGATTTATTGAATAATCCTATTTTTGTAGGGAGGGAATTCATGAAGTTTCCCTCTCTCTCTCTCTCTCTCTCTCTCTCTCTCTTAAGCATTGAGCCAATAATGATTCAGGATCGTCAAAAATCCTTTTGTGAAGGTAAAAAAAATTGTTGATTCGAATTCTGCTTCCTCCCCCGCCCCCTTCATCCTCTGAAAAAGGGGGGAAGAAGCATCTAATGAACCGAAAATGAAGGTTTCCTATATTTTAATGAAGAATCATTTATCATTTATTCATCATTCCACATTCAATTCTCTCATCAACAACATCCTCGTCTCCTTCTCCATCTTCTCCTCTCTCCCCCGCGTCAGCTTTTCCCTTTTCTTTTAATCGATTCCAATGATTAAAACATTCCTTTACCAAAATTCTTCTTCTTCTTCTTCCCTTTCCCCCCCCCCCCCCCCCCCCCCCCGGTCCGCAATAAATTTTCTGAATTGGATACAAATTGACAACAATGTGTTGTTATTTTCTTTATTGGCAACGCGGCGGCGGCGCAATCAGCCGATCTATCTCGATCATTATCAATCAAATCAGCAAAAAAAAAAAAAGTTTTTAAATTTTTCCAAAATGTGGTGATGAACCGGTTCAAATCAAATTTTTATTCAAATCTCTTGACAAGCTGATATCATCCAATGTGTGCATTTACACTCACGACAATTTGCACCACACAATTTAGAAAAAATAATAATAATAATAATAATCATTCTACCTCCCCCACCCTCTTCATAACCTAAATCATCTTCATTGTAAACTTCGGTTAGGTTAACCAATTTATTGGGAAAAGTGGTGGCCACTTGCCAACTTCTCTCTCTCTCTCTCCCTCTCTCTCTCTCTTTTTCTTTTTTTCTCTAATCTCTCTCGGGGCGCAAATACAATAATACAGTGACTACGGTTGTCTAGAGTGCGCAAATGAATATATATATATATATATATTTATATATTTATATATTTATATATATGTATATATCCCCCCCGTTCCCTTTTTCCCTGACCATCAATAATGTTTGGATCAATCAGTATTTTGTCTAAATGTCTATTGTTTACATAATATTTCTCAATCTATTGGCATACATATTTCTATTTGTATGTTCACTTTATTTCTCTCCGTCTCTCCGTCTCTCGGTCTCTCCGTCTCGCATATTCCAACACTCTGTCTCGCATCGTACAGTATTCGTATTTTCTGTGTCGCGTTGTCTCTACTCTCATGTTTCTCTCTCTCTCTCTCATTTCCTATCTCCGGGTTTTTGTCACTCGTGTTGTTCTTGTGCATTATTTTGCTGGGAGAGAGAGAGAGAGAGAGAGAGAGAGGGGAGAAGCCTGCTCATTTTTCTTTTGTTTTCGATTTTTGGTGGGTTTCGATCGTCTCGACGTCAATCGATGTTTCTGAAATTAATCAGTTTCAGATTTTTTTTTTGTTTTTTTTTTTTAAAACAAGCATGGACGAGGTTTTTTTGTTGTTGTTGTTTTTGAATTTGAATTTGATATTGAAATAGGAAAAAAGTGAGCAAATATTGTGGTTTTTCTGTATTTTTTATCATTTTTTTTTATCAACAAAAAAAATATTTTTGGCTGAAAAATTTTATAAATTTTCAGCCAAAAATACCTAAAATGTTCGTAGAACAACAATGAAGTAGGAGACACCGATTTATGTCACATTTTGTTCATTTTTTGGTTTTTTTCTTGAAGAAGAAGAAGAAGAAGAAAATGAGAAGAAAAAACCAGTTCACATTTCAACAGGGGCGCCGCCGCCGCCGCCGCCGCAGCCCCGCCGATAACTCGCCAACCACCACCACCACCAATCCGATTAGTTTTCGGAGGTGGTGCGGCTGCTGCTGCTGCTGCTGCTGCTTCTGCTTCTTGTCTCGTTTTCTATACAAAATGACTTGTTTTCGTTTTGTTTCGTTTCTTTTTTCTCGTCAAGTTTTTCGCGCATTTTTTATTGACGAAAAGCTGATAAGAATAATTTGCTCAATTCATCAGCTGCAACACCATTTTTGTGTCAATCAAGATTTGGTTTGCGCACATTTTGTTTTCTATTCGAAATGTTGTTGAAACGCGATTTTTTTTCTTATTCATCCCATGCAATTCCACACTTTTCTGTGTCTGTCGAAATTTTTCGCTGACGACCTTCTCTCTCTCTCTCTCTCTCTCTCTCTCTCTCTCTCTCTTTGAAGGGAACAATTCTTCTTCAACACAAGTCGGTCATCGTGAAGACGAATATCCTAAACTGTACTCTTTTATTCACCTTTCTCCCCCCCCCCCCTCATGCAAATTCTCGTCTCAACACCCCCTCCCCCCTCTCCCTGACATTCTTCCCTTCCCTTCCCTTCCCTTCTTCTATTTCGTCGTCTTTTCCTTGACGCGTTTTGCGCTCTCATGGAATGTCTTGGGGGATGGAAGAAAAACCGTGTTTTGTTGGATTTACGGATAATTGATTTTGTCATCGTTTTTTTACCGCCCCCGCCACCCCCTCAATCTTTTTGTTCTTGTCTGGCTCTTCCTCCCCCCCCCGTACCTCTCTCACTGATTTCTTTGAAGAAGCTGAAACCTTCTTCAGTTTTTTCGTTCATCGAGTTGAACGGAATTTTTTTTTCTTCGTTATCGTATCAATTCAACGTTTCTCATTACCCGTTTCCCGCCCCCTCCCCCGCCCCTTGCCCCGTTTTTGTGATAAATCGCTTCTGGCATTTGCAATTAATTTTGATGAAATAATTGAAATAAATTTTCTCATTTTTTTTCACTTCCCCCCTCCCCGGGCCCGGCCCCCTGAATCTATTTTTTCAGGCCTGGCTCTTCCCCCCGTCCCTTTGGCCCAGGCCCCTCAATCTTTTTCTTCAGGCCTGGCTCTTTCCCCCCCCCCCCTCCTCCCCTTGGCCCAGACCCCTCAATCTTTTTCTTCAGGCCTGGCTCTTCCCCCCCCCCCCCCCCCCCCGTCCTCTTGGCCCAGGCCCTCAATCTTTTTTTTCAGGCCTGGCTCTTTCCCCCCGTCCCCTCTTCGGCCCCCTCCCCCACTGTTGTCTTGCCTTGTCTTGTCATGTCGAAACCGTTGAGTAGACAAGAAGGAAGACATCCCCTCCACCTCCACCTCCCCCACTTGACCGCCCTTTTCAATTTATGATAACAATAATAACAGTCTTTTCGTATCGAGAAAAATGGCGGCGAGGGGGGGGGGGGGGAGGGGGACGAAGGATCCCCGTCTCGATTCTTCTTTCTTCAAAGTTTTGTGAAAAAACGAGAGAGAGAGAGAGAGAGAGAGAGAGAGAGAGAGAGAGAGAGAGAGAGAGAGAGAGAGAGAGAGAGAGAGAGAGAGAGAGAGAGAAACATAAATTAGCGTCGCGCTTTGATAAATGTTGATGTGAAAATAGGTAATGGTCGTCTTTTCGTTCATTTTCTCTAATTCTCCTCTCATCTCTGTTCTATTCACTGTGTGTTGTCACTGTATTTCAACCGGGCTGTCTCTCTCTGTCTCTGTCTCTGTCTCTCTCGCTGTCTCTCTCTCTCTCTCTCTCGTTTATACCACTTTTTCTCATCCATTTTTCTTCTCATCTAAATTCGGTGTCTCCACCGTCAAGGAGAGGAAGAGGGGGTTTTTGCGGGAAAGAGAGACTCTCTCTCTCTCTCTCTCTCTCTCTCTCTCTCTCTCTATTTTCTGACCGTGTGTCCTCCTACGCTCTATAGGAATGCAATCAATTTGTTGCAACAAATTCCGAAACGATTTCCATCTTCCCCCCCCCCCCTTTTTCTCCAACACATAGGTTTACGTCACTCCGCAATTACGCTTATAACTTTTTTTTTTTTAAATTTTATTACATTTTCTCAACAGAAAAAGAAGAAAGATTCTTTATTCTCTTTTTTTTCAGCTTTTCCCCTACGGTTTTTTATTATTATTATGTGCCAGTTGTGCTGCTAGTTCTCCAACAATCCTAGAAAACGCGGAATCAAAAATGATGCGACGTGGCGGATCTGTTGGACCACCGGATCCATACCAAAGGTTCGGGGAAGCGTTTTTGTTTCTTTTCTTTTTGGAATTAAGCCAAGTTTGATATGATCTTGACGTCGACGCCGCCACACCTCGATCTGAACCGGCGGGAGAGGGGGGGGGGAAGAAGAAAAAAGAAAAGGAAAAAAAACCGTATTGGGTGTGGTGTCATTTCGAAAGCGTCTTCTCCTCATCATTTCAATTTTCGGCTTAGTTAATTCAACATTTTTTTTGCTGATTTTTTGCTGATTTTTTCGCCACCCCCGCCAACCCCCCCCCCCCCCCCCAGCTTCTCTTTGAAACTGAGGAGAAAATTTTGAGGCGGCAAAAGCAAAATTTGCTCTCCTCCCCCCCCCCCCCCCTCCCCCGCCCTATCTAAAAATGGTCTCGATAAAACTGATGATAAATATTTAGGCGCCGAGGTTCTTTCCCACTCGAGCATTTATACAACACCACTGATAACATATCAAAAAAGTTGAGAAGAGGGAGAGAGAGAGAGAGAGAGAGAGAGAAGAGAGAGGGAAAATCATTTATCGATACTTTTAACACCATTCCTCCTCCTCCTCCACCACCTGCTCCTCCTCCTCCCAATACAAACACGCATTTTATAATCAAATTTTTGCTGTAATTTTCAGCCGACCATCACCAGGCTATTACTATTCACGATCAACACCGTCGGCTCAACCAGTTCCATCGCCATCACACAGCAGTCAGAACTCGCATCAAAGAGGAGCGCCAATGTCACAACCAATTGGTGAGTCAGACGAACCTTTCTCCCCCACATTTTGTTGTTGTTGTAGTTCGTCGATCAGCTGGCGATTATCGAAGTGGAAGTGAGCAGTTAACACCGCGTTCAGATCATCATCGATCGGCTGGTGTCACGTATGGAACACCGCCGTCGATTCATGCTGATCATCGACTTGATGACAACAATTCGCCATCGTATTATGTGGAGCATTTGGCGACGTTTGCTGTCGGTCGACAATTCGGTCTGACGTTTCCGGCTGACGGAATTCGTAAGCTGAAGCAGATGGAAAAAAATCTGGCGATTTATGCGCAACCATTGATCCTACGATTTCGACCGAACACGGTGACAGTTGAAGATGAGAATGGTGATCTTGTCGAACAGTTCCCATTGGAATTGATCGAGCAACCGACAGCACACGTCAGCACTGATCAACGCGACACCTACAACAACATTTTGCTGTTCGTCGTTCGAGAAGATCGCAAACGAATGGCAAATCCAACCGAAATGCACATTTTCCAAGTAAGAAAATCCACGTTTTTTTTGATTTTCGCGCTTCAAACGGAAAAAAACCTCCCCCCGATGGTTTCAGTGTAATCGAGTGGCAGCAACTGAAGTGGCCGATGATCTTCAAGCCTATCTTCGTGGACAATTCCGACGTGTTCGAAATGGTCGACGAACATCAGCCCCGCCACAATTCAGTCAACCACGTAAGCGAGTTTTTGATTTTAAAAGCGGGGCGCGGGGAAGAGGGGGGGGGGGTCCAAAATTTCGCGGTCAAAGATTCCAACCCTAACAAAGTGAAAATTTTTAATTTTTTTTTTTTTGTTGAAAATAATTTTCTTCTGTCAATTCTGCGTGATGTGTTTGTTGCTTATCATGTTTGCCGCTATGAGCAAAACGAGCAAACACACTTGTATGTATTATGTTGCGAAAGGGGGAAGACGAAATTTTTGGTTTAGGTTTGAGAGAGAGAGAGAGAGATAGACAGAGAAAGACAGAGACAGACAGACAGAGAGAGAGAGAGAGAGAGAGAGAGAGAGAGAGACAGACAGACAGAGAAAGAGAGAGAGAGAGAGAGAAAGACAGAGACAGAGAGAGAGAGAGAGGAAGCTTGGGAGAGGAGGGTAAAAAGTTAGCACACACAAGAAAATAGGAAAAATCTTCTTCTTTTTTTTTTGCTTTTTAGTCGAAGGAAAATATATAAAATGTTATCACTAGAAGAGCACCGTCGTTACGCTTCACATCAACAATAAAAATTATCAGGGAACAAAAAAAAAAGGCCGCCGTGCCACAAATGAAAAACGGTCTGGGCTTGGGCCGCATAAATTTTGACGTCGAAATGGGCGACGATTTTTGTGCGGTGCACCTTCACAAAAGCAGCGAGCGCGCTGAAAAACCCCCAGTCGGAAAGTGTCGGTAGAGCGCGTTTGCAACACGTGAGAAAGGGGCGCATTTGAAAATGCGTCTCAAACTGAAATGGACGAGAAATCAACTTTCCAACACAATTTTCCAATTCTCGTTTCGTTTCCAGAAATGCCATTTTATCCAGCGGATGATGCCAGCATCAGCAGTGAAACATCGGAAATGTTCGAACGAGATGTGGTAAGAATTTGTCGATCAATAATGATTTCCCACCCCCCCCCCCCCTTCCATCGAGATTTTCTAGAACACATTGAATCGTTGTTTCGATGATATCGAACGGTTCGTGGCACGAATTCAGTCGGCTGCGCTGGCTCAAAGAGAAATCGAGCAGCAAGTGAGTTCAACCTTTTGCTGTCTTGACTGACCGTCAATGTCGTTTAGAATTCTCGTTATCGGACAGCAAATCGACGCGACAAAAAATCGATTCATCCGCCAGATCCGAATGGGATCCTTTTTATGCGTGCGCAACTTCCGATTGAAGCCGAATTTGTGGACATTTTGAAGAAGTTCAAGCTGTCGTTCAATCTTCTTGCCAAGCTCAAGAATCATATTCATGAGCCGAATGCTCCCGAATTGTTGCACTTCTTGTTCACTCCATTATCTGTAATTCTGGAGTCGTGTCATTGGGGACTTGGCCGTAACATTGCTCCAACCATCATTTCACCATTATTATCGATTGACGCCCGAGAATTGATGCAGAATTGTTTGACGAGTCGCGAAAGTGACATCTGGATGAGTCTAGGCGAAGCATGGCGAACCCCACCGTTCGTTTCTTTTGCCCCCCATGATTCGGATTTTTTGAACGTGTTGATTTAAGAGAAGATTGGTCCGGACCACTTCCGCCACCATATCGGCCAGTGTTCATCGATGGTTTCGCTCCATATGGTGTGGCTGATCGTGCGTTCAATTCGACAACACCGAATCCACTGCATCGCGGACAATCGGCACCACCGGAACATTATCGTAATGGTCCAAGAGAGCGGAACATTGTCGATACGGTTGGTTTTCTATTGATTTGAGGGCGGCGCGACTCTTCTTCCTTTCCCTGTCTCGTCTGTCTGTGAAGCATGTCGAATCCCAAAAATGTGCCTGTTTATCCTTTTCCTATCCATTTCAGGCGCCGAACACGCCACTGTCGTCGTCTCGAACCACAACCAAACAGCGACCACATCGGAATATGAGTGTCGACAATGTGAGTCATTCTAAACCATCGGGACAGGTTTCCCACCTTCCTTTCCATTTCTCACCCCTTTTCCTGATGTTGTTGATCGACCAAGAAATAATCGATAAATCCGGATTTTTCAGCTCGAAATCGATCGGTTGACTTTAGAGCGGGAGAGGCTCGAATTTGAAAAAGCAAAAATATTGGAAAGAGAAAGTCGTTTAAGAGCCGAAGAGCGACAAATCGAGTAAGGAAATCGTGTTGAGACCTCGAAAAGATGTGACGTCATATTCCAAAATTTTCAGAGACGAGAAGCGTCGCCTTGACGCCGAGAAGCAATTGATCAAAAAAGAGAGCGCTGTCAATGTGGACGCACCGCCGTCGCGTCAATCCTACGATCCGCCGCTGAACACGTCGCCAGGACCGAATCGTGGACCGTTGTCGCACGTCAAAGTGTCAGTCGATGCCGACACGTCGCCGCGTCAACAGGCGTTCATTGACGGCGTCGTGAGTCGCGCCGGAAAACTGGCCGTCGTCACCTACGATCGAAGCGGACAGAATCCGAAGGAGTTGACCGTTCACAAGGGAGAATATTTGGAGGTTTGCTTTTTTCTCTTGAAGATGCACGGAAAAAAAATGTTTTGCCAGGTTTTGTTCGACGAAAGGAACTGGTGGGAATGCAAAAATATGCATCAACGAATTGGCTACGTGCCACACACAATTCTATCAATGGTGCCCCTTGAGCAACAACAATATGCGGTAAGACTCTCGGCGCGAAAAAAAGAAGACAACGAAGCACCGCAAACTTGTTTCCAGTCACCCAATCATCAGTCGTCGTTTCCGATGAACAATGGACATCAGCATCATCATCAGCGTCATCCTCAACCAGGTATGCTACCAGAAGACGCACCATCATATGTCAAAGAGAGACAGGGAAAGCGCGGCGAGTTCCGCTATTTTTAGATTATTTTCAGTCTTTTTTTGTTTCGTTTTTTCTCTCTCTTTCTCTCTCTCTCTCTCTCTCTCTTTTGTTTCAGTCTCGTTCCAGATATGTGCCATTTACTTCTTTCTCTCTCTCTCTCTCTCTCTCTCTGTTTTTTCCAGAATTTATGTGATAAATGCTCAATAATAAAATGCCTTTTCTTGACTTTTTATTTGTAACAAAAAAAATTCAAAAAAAAAAAAAAAAATTCAAAAAAACCGCCAAAATTCCCCATTTTTTTTGCTCAAATTATTCAATTAAATTATTTCTCTCTCTCTCTCTCTCTCTCTCTCTCATTGTCTTTGTCTCTCAATGAAATTGATTGATTGTCGGGAATGGTGTCCATGTTTCAGTTGTTTTGTCTTTTTCCTTTTGCAGCCTCTCGTCGCCCAATGTCTGCCACCCCCCTCCCCCCCCCCCCACCTTTTGTTTTCAATTGAAAAATTGACTCCGCCCCCGTTTTTTTTTTTTTTTTTTTTTTGCGCATGACACATTTTTTTAATTTAAAAATTCAGTTAATTTGAGAAAAAATGTCTAAAAATGGTTTTTTATTGGATTTTATCTAGTTTTTGTCAATTTTCTTCCAGGCTTCTTCTTCTCCTCCCTCGGATTTTTATTTTTTATTTTTTATTTTTTTTTTTTTGCAAAACTCCATTGTGATATTTGTGTTTTCCCATAGAAGAGAGTAAATTATTATGATTTTTTCCTTTGTCTGTTGTTGTTTGGGCGACACGTTGAAAAAGCAAAACAAAAAAAGCATTGAAAAGAACAGTCAACTTCGGACCGGCTTCAGATTCCGCGACGATGTCGCTGAGAGAGACAGAGAGAGAGAGAGAAAGAGAGAGAGAGATCGATGGATTTTCAGCAGCGGCGGCGGCGGCTCATACGCTCGTCTCGGACGCCGGCATTCAAGTGGAGATTCGTGAGACGACGACTCGAACGTCACCGCCACCACCACCGCCGCCGGCAGCGGCGGCGGCGGCGGCGGCGGCACCCGTTCAAAAATCTCCGACTTTTGAGGATATGTTGAATACTCAGAAATCAATCAATGAATCGGTTCGAGGCGTTGCATTTTTTGAATTCAAAAACACAAAATTCTTTCTTTTTTTTCGGTTTAGAGAGGAAGATCCGATGAGAATGCTCAATCATATCAGCAACAAAAACCTAAATTGGATATAGCAAAACGTCGTGGAAGTAATGAACAATTCCAGAAGCTGAAGAAGCTGAAGCTGCAAAAAACCAAAAACTTTCAGACGCTCAAGTGGTCGGAGAATTGAACGAAACGTTGACACGAAATGGTGGCGATCTTCTGCGTCCAGCCGCACTGATGAATCGTACAACTCGAGTGGCAATCAATGAAAAGTCTTCACCAGAAGACGTGACTCGTTGGCTTCTAGAAAAGGGATTCTCGCCAAGGTTTGTTTAGAAGAGAACAATGAATTGACTGGAAGCTCAAGGCTCATAGTTTAGGGTTATCGATTTGCTTGATGGTCAAGATGGAGCCAATCTGTTTTCATTGACCAAATTGAATTTGCAACAAGCGTGCGGTCGAGATGAAGGAAGCTATCTTTACAGTCAATTATTGGTGCAAAAAAAGCGTAGCGGAGTGAGAAGAATCCCCACCCCCCTCATTATTACTTTGGTGACATTTTCAGTATCGAACACACACTGGTGATGAGCTGAAAGCGATTCTGAATCATCGACGAACTCACGTTGAATTATCCAACGAAACGCCGGCTGATGAGCCAACATTTTCGGTCAACAATTAATTTTTTGCCATTTTTTTTATTTTCAAAAAAAAAAACCACCAATTTTTTATTAATAAAATGACTGCCAAACCCTTGACACGATGTGTTTTTTACTATGTTCAAGCTGCGATGAAGTAATCTCGCTCTAGCGCACACAATTCAAGTGATTTCCCGCGTTTTTTTTTTTAAAATTGAACTCCTCGAATCATTTTCAAAAACTGTGTTAGCTGTCTGATACTCAGCGAAATGTACAGGGTGTGCGCTAGAGCGCGAAATCCCTAGTAAAAAACACACCGTGGTAGCAAATTTGAAAAAAAAATCAATAAATTTATCATCGTCTTCCTCCGAATAATTCATTATGAGCTTGTTGAGCAAGAACACGAATCTGAAATTTTGAAAACAGAATCAAAAATTGGATTTGATTCTTCTTCGGAGCTTCTACCCATTCAATTGGAAAAGCCTCTTTTCGTGCTATCATTGCAGCCATGTCGTCTTCAATTATTGCGACGCCTTTCTTCCGAAACATCTCATTCGCTTCCTGCATTTTCAGCGACGAAAGACCTTTGCTGAAGGAAAGATCAGAATTGATGTGTCAACACAATCATCACCTTCATCACCTTCCTGATCGCACCACCGATGTTAAGAATCCACGTTTCGTTGCGTCTTTCAAAGTGTGCATTACGCAAATGTCATAAGCGAGGCCACTGCCAACAACGGCGTTGATGTCGTTTTGTCGAAGAATCATTTCGAGTTCACTTCTGGAAGAATTCATTCTCCGTTTTTCTTCATCACCTTTCCACCACCACCACCACCACCCACTGCTTAATTCCGCAATTGTCGCTGAAAGCGCTGTAAGAATCCACATAGACATCAGCTCCCTTCTTTATGTAATGAGCTCCTTCAACTCTCTATAAAAATGAGTTTTTTGACATGAAAAACCCCCCCGCCACGGAAACTTCTAATCCGGGATGTAATTGTGATCCCCAACCGCCTTGAATACAATGGCTCGGATAAAGGACTTGAATGGTTGAAACTGGTTTTATAAATCGAACAATATCAAACGGTCGAAGCTTTCGACTCTTATCTTCCGGCGCTAATTCTCGATCGGGATTTCGAGCATGTTCGAAAAATGAAATATGATTTCCTGGATGCCAATCCTAAAAGAAAAATAATTTTTTTGTAAAAATTGGTTTTTATTGGGGGGAAAAACTTGAGTATAAACAATCATATTCCATTGAACATTCTGAAGAAGATGATTGACGTGTGGCAACGCTTCAAGTGGATCTTCTTCAGCATCTCCTTCCTTGATGCTTAAACTTCCAGACACAAAATCATTCTTAATTAATTCTGGTTCTTCTTTTCTTTCTTTTTCTTTGTTCGATTACTTGAAAATCAACAACAAGAAGTGCGACTCGAAGATTCTTGAATGGTTTTAACACGACTCTTTGAAACAATTCTTCAATATCCTCGCTCCATTCCTTATCACCAATAAAATGATCCAATAGATGCTCCAAGTCGGGAATGAGATTCGGATCATTGATCAATGTGATTAATTGGTGTTGAATTGATTCACGAATTTCATTTGCCGACGCTGACGCGATGCCCATTGGAAGAACAATTTTTTCTCAAAAAAATTGTTGAGACGAAATCACGGGGCAGCAGAAAACCCCGGGGGGAGAAAGAGAAGGGGGGGGGGGAGGGGGGAAGGGAAGAAATGGCTCACAAATATTTTTCAATTTTTCCCCCCAACATTGTTTCCGGCGTTTTTTTCAATTTTTTCAGCTTCATTTCACTTTGACGCCAATAATTTGTCAACGAAATTTAGTCAAGCAACAACAAAAATCGAAAAAAAAAAAACATTTATTTTCACTTTTTTTTCGCTCAAATTTTCTGGGTACAAACTTTCACTGTGATTCGTTCAACACTATCAACAATTCCAATCAATAATTGTCGAATGCGATCCGTTCTGCCAGCTCCAACCGCTTCCAACGCTTCCATCGCGTATCGCTTCGTCTCATTATTGATGTCTCGTATTGATCGAAGAGTATCAATTAATTTTTCGTCATTCGATTCGGCCGTGATTATTTTCTGCAAACAATTTTCCTTAAAAATCAACCGAAAACCTTTTTCGTGTTCATTATCGATTCAATGACTTTTCGACAGTTTTCAGATTGAGGAGGCAAAAGATTTTGACAAACCGATGGTGAAGGCGATGTTTCAAATCCATCAGGTCGAATAATTCCAGTAGTTCGATATCTGAAAAATCCAATTAAAAGAAAAAAAAAGAACAATTTTGATTCACTTTTCAATTACATCCAACATTCGCTTTTTTGGACCATAAGGAATTTTCATATCATCAAAATCCTCTTTTTTCAATTCAAAAAATACGCTCAAATCAATATTTTCATGCCTGAACTGATCGATATATCGGCTTAAATCCATTTCATTCAATAATTCAGCTAGGGTTTTTGGTGTTTTTCCATTTGCATTTCCATTACCGCTACTGTTCATTTCCTTCTTATGATCACTTATGATTTGACTAATTTTATTATTATCACATGCTAAATGTGCTGCAGTTTCACCTTTCAAATTTTCCAAATCGACATTTCCACCCTGGCGAAAAAAAAAACAAAAATCGAAATGAGCCAAGAGAAAAAAAAAAGGCGCAAAACAAAACGAAAACCTTTTCTAAAATGCACAAAAACGTTAGTTCATGACCGGACAAGGCCGCTTCATGAAGTGGTGTCATTCCGTGAGAATCAAGCGCATTTGGATCGGCGCCCGCTTGAATCAATGTGTCAGCCGCCACGTTTTGGCTGCAGCTTGCTGCATAGTGAAGAGCCTGCTTTTTTTCGCGATCCATCATTCTGACATTTGCGCCACGTTCAAGAAGAAGACGAACCGCCTGAAGGTCAGGAAAAATCGATAAACATTGATTGAAACTCACATTTGTATTCCCACAAGCGGCTGCCATCATCAACGCAGTTTGTCCCTTTAAATTCGGCTCGTCAACTCTCGCTCCATTATCCAATAAAAATGAAATGACTCCACAATGACCGAGGTAGGCGGCATAATGAAGAGGTGTCCATCCATCTTGATTTTTCATCGACATCGTGCTCGCATTGATCTTGAGCAATTTCTGAAGTGTCAACTCGTCGCCAATACTGGCCGCCGTGCACGCGTCCATATTGTATCGTCCCGAATTTTCCGGATAACGCGTCGGCATTGGTTTCGACAAAATATCCGCTAATAAACTACAACTACTACTTTTATTGTTTAACTGCGACGGCACATAGGTAATTCCTGGAGTTTCTTGCGAAAAACGAACACGAAACGACATCTGGAAAAGTTGAAGAATCGATCGATGCGACGAATTTCAAATCAAATCAAATCGATTCTTTTTCTTTTCTTTTTATCAATTGAAGAAAAACCTGTTTTAATGATATTTTACAAGAGAATCTCATACAATTTTTTGCAATTCTATTAACATTTAAAATAATTTAAAAAATAAAATAAATCTGGTCAATTCCAGGATATATTGAATTGCTCAAAATAAGTATTCGCCTGTTTTTGTTTTTCAATCATCATTTCTTGTCCAAATGTATTTTTTAATTTGGGAAATGTTGTTAACACATAATGAGAATCCACTAAATTATGATTGAAAATCTGAAAATTCAATTTTCAGCTTTACAAAAAATTGATTCCTGGCTGCCCGTTCGTTCGAAATGCTCATTGGAGCACAACTTTTCTAACCTTTTTTCGAATAATTAACAATTGTTTTTGCCATCGATTACTTGTATTTTTAAGCACAAAAGGAACAGATATGCAAAGCCTTGAAAAAAACGCATTTTTGTTTGAAAATCCAAATAAAAAGTCACCAACATGGCATAAATAATATCAAATAACTCGGTTACAACAAATTTTCGAAAATAGGAAGTTTCAAAATATTCCAAAAAAATTAAAAATGGACAAATAACTGTATAAACCGACATAATGAACATATATCGATAATAAAACTGCAAAAAAATTTTTCAATTTTTTAAATTTTATTGATGAGGATGAGCTGACCTTACACATTCGAATATTTTCAGAAATTTGATATCTTCCTGTGAGCGAATAAATTCTAAAACCTGCTTTTGAATTATATTCTTCAAAAATTTTCCGATTAATGAAGTAAATTTTTCGATTGGCCTGAACAGAAAAGAAATAGGAATTTTTTTCTTTTTTAATTTTTCTTAAACTCACAAATAAACTAAATGAATTGATAAAAACCACCAAACAGGACCAATACGGAATTGTTTTTTCTGAAAGTTTCTCATTGTTTTGCTGACAAATTCTTGTTTCTTTTTTTTTGTTAAAAATGAAACCAATTAATAAGGTTGCTGATGACAAAATCGAAATAAAACTGATAACAGAGCAAATAATGAATGAAATCCATAGTCGTGGATTTTTTTCGTAGTCCGCAACGTAAAAAGTTGAAAGAAGCCGTTCAATCATAATTGAAAACGAGCTAATTAAAGCTGAAATTTTCTTATTTTTCTTTTTAAATTGTGAAAAGCTAAAAACTTACGTGGAGTTGTTACAGCAATTTTTAGGTAAAAAATCCATTTTTCCAATGATTTTACAAACAAAATAATTTGAATTGTTAAATAAATTATAACAATACATCCAATTTGCGAAAATAAATAAATAAATTGATGAAGAATTTCGAAATTTCTTTTAAAATATTTAAGTTTTAAAGAAATGTAAAAATTAAATAAATAAAAAAGTAATCTAAAACCTTTTATTTTTTTAATTTTAGATTTTCAAATTTTTAAATCTTACGAGCAAATATTTAAAGTTAAGGATATTATAATTAAGAAATAAATAATAAATATTTTCCAAGTTGATGAAATAAATTCAATATTATAAAGGTGATACATTTTAGAAACTGAAGATTTGAAAAATAATTTGATTTTTTGTTATTAATAAAAGTTCATTCAAAGTTCTAAAAGATAAATGAAAGACATTTCGTGTATGCACTTTTAAGTTTAATACAAATTTGTTTGAGAAGACGGAAAAAATAATTATATTTTTAAATATCTCGAGCAGGAAATGTTTTTGTTGGGTTTTTTTGTTTGGGAATTTATTTTTACAAATCTCAAAATTTAGAAATTAAATTTTAAAACAGATGAAACCTTTTTTTAAAGTTTGATTTGTTCACGTTTTTTAAAATTAAAAATGTGTTTTTTTGTTGATTTTTATTTCATTTTTTCTAATCGATCACAAAACGTGGCGATAATTCTTGTTGATGGTAGAAAACGAAGAAAAAATATTGAAAAAACTGAAAGAAATGACAAAATATTTTAAACACGATGATGTTCAACTCACTTCCATAATTTATTCGGATCTTGTCACAGATGCTGAAAACCCAAACGACGGCAAGTTTCAGCAGATAAATTCATTGATTGATCATCAGTGAAGCAAGTTTTAGAATGCACATGCACTCCAGATAAACGGGCTTATGGAGATGTCGGAGAATTGCGTCAAATTTATCCAAAAAATGTCTTAAACCCGTTTTTATTTTCGGAAACTATGAACACTTACACAACGGCAGCTGATGAGGATCAACGAAAACCATTTCGAAAGTTCAGTGCAGCCCGTTTTGAAGCAGAATATGATTTTTGTATGCGCTGGAAAGCTGATCGAAAATTTAAAGCAGCAAAAGTGATTCCATTTCAAACAAATTTCTTTTCGTGTGCTCGTTTAATGTTTCGAGGAAGAAGTAATTTCATTTTTTTTGGAATTTTAGTAAAAAAAAATAATTTTTAAATTTATTGGGGAAAAAATACTTTGAAGAAAACGAATTTATAATTTGATTGAAAAAAAATAGAAATTAACAAAAAAAATGGTTAAAAACAATTTTAACTTAAAAAAATTAATTGTACGAGTTTTTTGCAAGTTGCGCACGGTTTTTTTTTCGCAATTTTAAATTTGAAAATGTCGCACTTTTTTGCGAAAAATGTTGTTTTTGAATTTCAAAAAAAAAAAATCGATTTTTTTTCTTAAAGATTGGGTTCTTGATTGTGCAAATTATGAAGGACAATATGATTACTGTGGTTGGTTGCCAAGTAATCCATCGACACCAAAAAAAGAAAAGGAAGTTATTGATTTGAAAAGACGTAAGAATTTTTATTTTTTCTTTCACCAACGTTTTCGAAAATTCAGATGAAATAATGAGTGATTCATCAATCGATTTAAACAATCGATATACGGCTGGAAAACAATCAATACACTCATCAGATACATGCTATGGTCTCCAATCAATATTATCTGATGAATCAGAATTGACGAAAAATCCGATTGGTTAATAATTGAATGATGGAAAAGAAAACAAAAACGAGTTGATTACAGATCACAGGATTTATGATATAATGGGACAAACAAATACAAGAAATACCGTTCAAGAATCATTGAATAGTGAAACAATAAATAAACCTGTAAGTTTTTCGAATTAATTTTTGCATGCCTTGAAAAAACCAGAAAAGAAAACTTTTCCAGACGTCTGAAACACCAACAACTGAAATTTTAACGGCGCCCATTGTTGGAAATTGTACAAAGATGACGACAGACGACAAAATAACGAAAAGTTCAAGTCTGGACAACTTATTTTTTGATCTTGTCGAACTGGATCAGCTTTTTATGAAACAAGTAGAAGAGGCGAACAAACATGCCGAATTAAAAAAAAGTGAAAGTTTCGATTCGTTTTCGACTGCCAAATCATTTTCGAATTCCTTGATTTTTCCGGAGAGCACTGGAGAGGAAAATGGTGAGAAAATGCTCTTTTTTTAATACATAAAATGGAAAGTCTTCAGCCACCTCATCAACCGGAATCTTCGTTGACTCGGAATACGAAGAAAACGTTGAGAATTCCCGAAGTTTGATAAATTATTTGATTTGTTTGACGGGAAAAAAATTGAATTCAAAATTAACGATTGAAGTTTTGCGAAATTGGCTTGGATACAAATAATCGTTAATAATCTTAAATATTTTTTTTTTAAAATAAATTTAAGCAAGGAAAAATCATATTTTCCTTAGTTAACAAAAAAAAAACTAAAAGATGTTGAAAATATTATTGATTTGATAACAGAAGAAACCCGTATTTCTGGTTTATTAATATTATTGACATTGATTTAAGGAATCCCTCCACGTGGTCGAAGAATACTCCAAAGATTTGGTTTGGTTCTAACAGGAAACGCGATACCGTTTTCATCAATTACCACATTTCCATATTGATGAGATCCGGAAGTCCATCTTCGCGGAATTATCTGGGTATGGAATCGATTTCAAAAATGTTTGAATTTTTAGAATTCACCGGTCTTCCAGCAATTTCGCCAATTGTACGGACATAATTCGGACGTCGAATGGGGATATAATCCGACTGTCCATTGATTTCCACTTCGTCCGGATAGAAAACTTTGCGAGGAGGCGAATTGATTCGTCGAAACAAATTCTGAACAGTAATCTCATCAGCATCTGAAGAAGGGTTGAGTTTTCAATTGAATATTTGTCCTTGAGGTCGAGATTTTTCTCACCCGAAATTCTCAACTTGAAGATTAGAATTGATAGAAAAATGGGAAAATAATGCATGGGAATGTTTGAAAAACTGCCAAAATTTTAAGAATAACAGAGAAGTGACAAAGAATTCTCAATAGAATTTCAAGAAAAAAAAGTGAAAAGGGAAGAAAAAAGAAATGATTAAACTGAGAATTATCTTTTTGTCATGATTATATTTGATTTGATTTTATATATTTTTTTTTGATTTATATGTTTTTCTTTTTTATCATTCATTCCATTAAATTTTATTTATAACATATTTGACATTTCATATCTGGTTTATATTAGGACTTTTACTTGTTATTTAGATTTTTTGAAAACGAAAAAAAAACCAAGGAATAATAACCAAAAGTGCACGGGCTGGTTTTTTATTACCAGGGCCCTGAAGAAAAATTTTTAAAAAATCCAAAGGATTTCGCTGAGTATCAGCAACTAATACATTGTGATACGCAGTTTAAAAAGTGGGATTTGATCGATTTTTTGGTATTTTGCAAGCAGAAAAAAAAAAACGCGTCCCTTTTTATTGAGTGCGCTGGAGCGCGATTACTTTGCGAGTTGGAAACGAATTAAATCGAGTTGATGTGCCTGAACCGAACACGATTTCCAATTTTATACGGTTGTCGACTGGGAAAAGCCACTCGATTTTTTTTGGCCAAAATGTCTTCGACTCGATCGCCAGTTATCCAACGACGTGGCACAATCTGCAATTGAAAAGAAAAAAGAAACGGGATTGAGCTGATGCTCAGGGCGAACTGGTTGCTCACCGGTCTTCCGGCAACATTTCCAATGTTGCGAACGAATGATTTTCTTTCGCCTTCGTTTTCCTCGATGATTCGAGGATCAATTTTTTTGGGTTTTCTCAGCAAGTTTTGCATTGTAAGACTGTGCACATCTGAAAATTTGCCATTTTTGTTTTTTTTTTTTGCTGAAACAAAAACCAAAACAAAAAACGCGGAGAAATCACAATCGGTTTTGACCTCGAATCATCTCAAGCTTACCTTGAAGAAGAAGAAGAAAAAACAGAACGAAAACGCATGAAACACGTGAAAATTTCATTTCGCTAATCAACTTTGGACAGCTAAGAACGGTGCGGAGTGACGTTGTGAATAATTGTGTCGACAAAAGAATCAAAAATGTTTGAAGAAGAAGCAGACAAAATTGGGGGTGGGGTGGGGGGGGGGGAGGAGAGAATTTATAAAACCAATTGACGATCAAAAGGACAAACTTCTCCCTCCAGTTTTCTAACGATTTAAAAAAAAATATTTTTTGACATGTTTTGACTTTAAAAAAAAAGACGAACAAAAATGTTTTTACTCGTCAAAATAAAAAAAAGTGAAAAATCAATCAATAAATGTCGAATCAAATTTGTTTTGGATTTTGGAAAAACATTTGAACTTTTGTAACTTTCGACGTTGTATTGCTGTCGGTTGGTCGTCTGGAAAAAGAACACAAAATTATGAAGAGAGAGAGAAAGAGAGAGAGATAGAGAGAATGAGAGAGAGAAGAGAGAATTCGTGCTTCAGCGCACAAAAAAAAGAAAAAAACGTTGGCCGGCCGCGACGCGAAGAAAATTGTGTGCGCTGGAGCGAGATTACTTCACTACACTTTTAGAGAAAAACCACACACCGTGGGAAGATCAGAGAGAGAGAAAGAGAGAAATCGTCCTCCAGCGCACACAGCGTGATACGCAGCTTAACCAGTGGTATGGGAAAATGTTCGAAAAAAACGACTAAAATTCTTGCCGGCCGCGACGCGAAGAAAATGGTGTGCGCTGGAGCGAGATTACTTCACTACACTTTTAGAGTGAAGAAGCAAACACTGACCGAAATTTTTTGGTGAACAATTTTCGATACTGTGGAGTACAAACAATCATGATCAACGTTGAAAATGTCGAGTGCGTCGTGATAATCAGCAGAAGAAGATTGGAAAAATCTGCAATTTTTTCTTTCAAAGAAACAGGAGGAGGAGGGGCGGGGGCGGGGGCGGAGGGGGCGTACACTTAAATTTGGTGCTCGATTCAAATGTGTATAAATACATGAGAACGAGCAGTGGAATAATCAAGAGGAGAATTGGTGAAATCGCCTGCAACAACGATGTGGTTGACGTTCGAACGTGTCGTGTCATTGATTACCTGCGCCATCAAACTGGTGACAGCAACCTGATGAGAGCGATAGTTGTTCAATGAGATCAAAGCTCGTTTTTTATTGAGTTTATGAACCAAATCCGATGAGAAGAATAATGAAATAACAATTGAAAACTAGAAGTTTGCAGGCGACATTTTCCCCGAAGGGGATGGGGGGAAGGGTTTTAATGAAAAAAGGAAGGAAAAGCTTACAAAAATCATGAATAGCATGAATCCCATGAGCACATAGATCAATGGATTAAAGTCGGCATCGAAGACGATAAGATTAACAATTGATAGGATACTTTGAGCCGATGGATATTTGGCTTGAATCATCTCTTCGATTTCCACCAACGTTAATTGCGAAAAAATCGATAATAAAAACATAAAAATTGCGACAGAATGATAGAAAATGACGAAGAGTCGAAACAAATAACGATGCATTTCAACCTGCAAAAAATCATCGAAAAATCGTCGACTTTTGAGGCTGATTTGTGCTCGGCGCAAAACCGTTCCGATGCTCGCAATTATTTGATGCTTCGCAACGATTGCTGTAACGATTGAGGCGATTTCCAGATATAGAATTGCGATTATCAAAGACTGAAAATCGCCGAGGGGGCCCGGTTTTTTTCACTCGACAAATTTCCACATCAACTAACAAATTCGTGTTGGGAGCTTAGACGAAACAATGCAAAAATTAATCCGTTTGAATAACCGCCAATGATCGGAAATAATAAAATCGGTTGGATCAGAATCGACATGTAAGCATCCGATATAATCGATATGATCTGTAGTTTTTCTTTCTTACTAGATCAGGAAGCTTCAAGAAGCCTCAAGGCGACATTAAGATCAGAGATCTCATTGCGCCTTCTCGAAATAAATCAACATTTTCGAGTTGTGTGCGCTGGAGCGCGATTACGGCAAAAAAAAAACACTTGAAGCTTTTACCTGCATGTTGAGCAGAAAATATTTGTATTTCCTGATGATTTTGACATTTGAACAAATCAAATAAAGCCCAACAAAATTGAGAATCAACGAGCAAATTCCGTGAATTCGATAAAAGTTCAAAATTTGACGAGGCGCTAAATCGGCACTGAATTGAACTTTCGGATAGACGTTCGGCACTTTCATTCCGAGAAATCTTTGTCAGGGCCCAAATCCAATTCTACAAAAAAAAACCAAACGAATGTCGCTAGACGGGGAGAAAGCAAAAAATTAATTTAAAAAAAAGGGGAAAAAGTCATGAAAATATGCAATAACTCAATTTGTCAAAAATACTTCTGACAGACCAATTAAATCCTATTTTTGTTTTTGATATTATTTGCGTTTGCCTCAAGGGAATCGAGAACTTTTATTGTTTATAAGTTAAATAATTGATTACAAAAAGAAAAAAAAATTCTGGTCCAAAAAATTCGGGCCCGACAAAACTCAGAGAGAGAGAGAGAGAGAGAGAGAGATACTGAAATGATAATGAAAGGAAAGAAAGAAAGGCGGGGGAATCGCATTTTTAAAGGCCGAATAAATAGTAAAGAAAAAGACGAATGATCAAAATAATAATTATTATTTCAACACCGGTAATTCAACACAAAACCAAAGGCAAAATCTCTTCTTACCATTTTTTTCATTTGTCATAATCGAGATTTCAGATTAATTTTAGTGTTAAAATATTCTCCAGAATCTCAGCTTTCATTTGAGCCAAAAAAATCAAAAAGTCAAATTTTCAGCAAAATTCGGAAAATTTTCATTTTTACAGGGCCAAACAAAACCGTGAAATGTCGGGCGAACACAAAATGAATGGTTTTTTTTGCGATTTTTGCTGAAAATTTGAGTTTTTGATTTTTTTAGCTTAAATGAAAGCTGAGATTCTGGAGAATATTTTAACACTAAAATTAATCTGAAATCTCGAATATGAAAAGTGAAAAAATGGCTTTGAAAATTCAAATTTATCGGCGACCAAAATGACGTCACTTTTTTCAAAATTGGAACTTTCAAAGCCATTTTTTCACTTTTCATATTCGAGATTTCAGATTTTTTTTAATTTTAAAATATTCTACAGAATCTCAGCTTTCATTTGAGCCAAAAAAATCAAAAAGTCAAATTTTTAGCAAAAATCACAAAAAAAACCATTCATTTTGTGTTCACCCGACATTTCACGGTTTTGTTTGGCCCTGTAAAAATGAAAATTTTCCGAATTTTGCTGAAAATTTGAGTTTTTGATTTTTTTAGCTTAAATGAAAGCTGAGATTCTGGAGAATATTTTAACACTAAAATTAATCTGAAATCTCGAATATGAAAAGTGAAAAAATGGCTTTGAAAGTTCCAATTTTGAAAAAAGTGACGTCATTTTGGACGCGGATAAATTTGAATTTTCAAAGGCATTTTTTCACTTTTCATATTCGAGATTTCAGATTAATTTTAGTGTTAAAATATTCTCCAGAATCTCAGCTTTCATTTAAGCTAAAAAAATCAAAAACTCAAATTTTCAGCAAAATTCGGAAAATTTTCATTTTTACAGGGCCAAACAAAACCGTGAAATGTCGGGTGAACACAAAATGAATGGTTTTTTTTGTGATTTTTGCTAAAAATTTGAGTTTTTGATTTTTTTGGCTCAAATGAAAGCTGAGATTCTGTAGAATATTTTAAAATTAAAAAAAATCTGAAATCTCGAATATGAAAAGTGAAAAAATGGCTTTGAAAGTTCCAATTTTGAAAAAAGTGACGTCATTTTGGACGCCGATAAATTTGAATTTTCAAAGGCATTTTTTCACTTTTCATAATCGAGATTTCAGATTTTTTTTAATTTTAAAATATTCTACAGAATCTCAGCTTTCATTTGAGCCAAAAAAATCAAAAACTCAAATTTTCAGCAAAATTCGGAAAATTTTCATTTTTACAGGGCCAAACAAAACCGTGAAATGTCGGGTGAACACAAAATGAATGGTTTTTTTTGTGATTTTTGCTAAAAATTTGACTTTTTGATTTTTTTGGCTCAAATGAAAGCTGAGATTCTGTAGAATATTTTAAAATTAAAAAAAATCTGAAATCTCGAATATGAAAAGTGAAAAAATGGCTTTGAAAGTTCCAATTTTGAAAAAAGTGACGTCATTTTGGACGCGGATAAATTTGAATTTTCAAAGGCATTTTTTCACTTTTCATAATCGAGATTTCAGATTTTTTTTAATTTTAAAATATTCTACAGAATCTCAGCTTTCATTTGAGCCAAAAAAATCAAAAACTCAAATTTTCAGCAAAATTCGGAAAATTTTCATTTTTACAGGGCCAAACAAAACCGTGAAATGTCGGGTGAACACAAAATGAATGGTTTTTTTTGTGATTTTTGCTAAAAATTTGACTTTTTGATTTTTTTGGCTCAAATGAAAGCTGAGATTCTGTAGAATATTTTAAAATTAAAAAAAATCTGAAATCTCGAATATGAAAAGTGAAAAAATGGCTTTGAAAGTTCCAATTTTGAAAAAAGTGACGTCATTTTGGACGCGGATAAATTTGAATTTTCAAAGGCATTTTTTCACTTTTCATAATCGAGATTTCAGATTTTTTTTAATTTTAAAATATTCTACAGAATCTCAGCTTTCATTTGAGCCAAAAAAATCAAAAACTCAAATTTTCAGCAAAATTCGGAAAATTTTCATTTTTACAGGGCCAAACAAAACCGTGAAATGTCGGGTGAACACAAAATGAATGGTTTTTTTTGTGATTTTTGCTAAAAATTTGAGTTTTTGATTTTTTTGGCTCAAATGAAAGCTGAGATTCTGTAGAATATTTTAAAATTAAAAAAAATCTGAAATCTCGAATATGAAAAGTGAAAAAATGGCTTTGAAAGTTCCAATTTTGAAAAAAGTGACGTCATTTTGGACGCGGATAAATTTGAATTTTCAAAGGCATTTTTTCACTTTTCATAATCGAGATTTCAGATTTTTTTTAATTTTAAAATATTCTACAGAATCTCAGCTTTCATTTGAGCCAAAAAAATCAAAAACTCAAATTTTCAGCAAAATTCGGAAAATTTTCATTTTTACAGGGCCAAACAAAACCGTGAAATGTCGGGTGAACACAAAATGAATGGTTTTTTTTGTGATTTTTGCTAAAAATTTGAGTTTTTGATTTTTTTGGCTCAAATGAAAGCTGAGATTCTGTAGAATATTTTAAAATTAAAAAAAATCTGAAATCTCGAATATGAAAAGTGAAAAAATGGCTTTGAAAGTTCCAATTTTGAAAAAAGTGACGTCATTTTGGACGCGGATAAATTTGAATTTTCAAAGGCATTTTTTCACTTTTCATAATCGAGATTTCAGATTTTTTTTAATTTTAAAATATTCTACAGAATCTCAGCTTTCATTTGAGCCAAAAAAATAAAAAACTCAAATTTTCAGCAAAATTCGGAAAATTTTCATTTTTACAGGGCCAAACAAAACCGTGAAATGTCGGGTGAACACAAAATGAATGGTTTTTTTGTGATTTTTGCTAAAAATTTGAGTTTTTGATTTTTTTGGCTCAAATGAAAGCTGAGATTCTGTAGAATATTTTAAAATTAAAAAAATCTGAAATCTCGAATATGAAAAGTGAAAAAATGGCTTTGAAAGTTCCAATTTTGAAAAAAGTGACGTCATTTTGGACGCGGATAAATTTGAATTTTCAAAGCCATTTTTTCACTTTTCATATTCGAGATTTCAGATTAATTTTAGTGTTAAAATATTCTCCAGAATCTCAGCTTTCATTTAAGCTAAAAAAATCAAAAACTCAAATTTTCAGCAAAATTCGGAAAATTTTCATTTTTACAGGGCCAAACAAAACCGTGAAATGTCGGGTGAACACAAAATGAATGGTTTTTTTTGTGATTTTTGCTAAAAATTTGAGTTTTTGATTTTTTTGGCTCAAATGAAAGCTGAGATTCTGTAGAATATTTTAAAATTAAAAAAAATCTGAAATCTCGAATATGAAAAGTGAAAAAATGGCTTTGAAAGTTCCAATTTTGAAAAAAGTGACGTCATTTTGGACGCCGATAAATTTGAATTTTCAAAGGCATTTTTTCACTTTTCATAATCGAGATTTCAGATTTTTTTTAATTTTAAAATATTCTACAGAATCTCAGCTTTCATTTGAGCCAAAAAAATAAAAAACTCAAATTTTCAGCAAAATTCGGAAAATTTTCATTTTTACAGGGCCAAACAAAACCGTGAAATGTCGGGTGAACACAAAATGAATGGTTTTTTTTGTGATTTTTGCTAAAAATTTGAGTTTTTGATTTTTTTGGCTCAAATGAAAGCTGAGATTCTGTAGAATATTTTAAAATTAAAAAAAATCTGAAATCTCGAATATGAAAAGTGAAAAAATGGCTTTGAAAGTTCCAATTTTGAAAAAAGTGACGTCATTTTGGACGCCGATAAATTTGAATTTTCAAAGGCATTTTTTCACTTTTCATAATCGAGATTTCAGATTTTTTTTAATTTTAAAATATTCTACAGAATCTCAGCTTTCATTTGAGCCAAAAAAATCAAAAACTCAAATTTTCAGCAAAATTCGGAAAATTTTCATTTTTACAGGGCCAAACAAAACCGTGAAATGTCGGGTGAACACAAAATGAATGGTTTTTTTTGTGATTTTTGCTAAAAATTTGAGTTTTTGATTTTTTTGGCTCAAATGAAAGCTGAGATTCTGTAGAATATTTTAAAATTAAAAAAAATCTGAAATCTCGAATATGAAAAGTGAAAAAATGGCTTTGAAAGTTCCAATTTTGAAAAAAGTGACGTCATTTTGGACGCGGATAAATTTGAATTTTCAAAGGCATTTTTTCACTTTTCATAATCGAGATTTCAGATTTTTTTTAATTTTAAAATATTCTACAGAATCTCAGCTTTCATTTGAGCCAAAAAAATCAAAAACTCAAATTTTCAGCAAAATTCGGAAAATTTTCATTTTTACAGGGCCAAACAAAACCGTGAAATGTCGGGTGAACACAAAATGAATGGTTTTTTTTGTGATTTTTGCTAAAAATTTGAGTTTTTGATTTTTTTGGCTCAAATGAAAGCTGAGATTCTGTAGAATATTTTAAAATTAAAAAAAATCTGAAATCTCGAATATGAAAAGTGAAAAAATGGCTTTGAAAGTTCCAATTTTGAAAAAAGTGACGTCATTTTGGACGCCGATAAATTTGAATTTTCAAAGCCATTTTTTCACTTTTCATATTCGAGATTTCAGATTAATTTTAGTGTTAAAATATTCTCCAGAATCTCAGCTTTCATTTAAGCTAAAAAAATCAAAAACTCAAATTTTCAGCAAAATTCGGAAAATTTTCATTTTTACAGGGCCAAACAAAACCGTGAAATGTCGGGTGAACACAAAATGAATGGTTTTTTTTGTGATTTTTGCTAAAAATTTGACTTTTTGATTTTTTTGGCTCAAATGAAAGCTGAGATTCTGTAGAATATTTTAAAATTAAAAAAAATCTGAAATCTCGAATATGAAAAGTGAAAAAATGGCTTTGAAAGTTCCAATTTTGAAAAAAGTGACGTCATTTTGGACGCCGATAAATTTGAATTTTCAAAGGCATTTTTTCACTTTTCATATTCGAGATTTCAGATTAATTTTAGTGTTAAAATATTCTCCAGAATCTCAGCTTTCATTTAAGCTAAAAAAATCAAAAACTCAAATTTTCAGCAAAATTCGGAAAATTTTCATTTTTACAGGGCCAAACAAAACCGTGAAATGTCGGGTGAACACAAAATGAATGGTTTTTTTGTGATTTTTGCTAAAAATTTGAGTTTTTGATTTTTTTGGCTCAAATGAAAGCTGAGATTCTGTAGAATATTTTAAAATTAAAAAAAATCTGAAATCTCGAATATGAAAAGTGAAAAAATGGCTTTGAAAGTTCCAATTTTGAAAAAAGTGACGTCATTTTGGACGCCGATAAATTTGAATTTTCAAAGGCATTTTTTCACTTTTCATATTCGAGATTTCAGATTAATTTTAGTGTTAAAATATTCTCCAGAATCTCAGCTTTCATTTAAGCTAAAAAAATCAAAAACTCAAATTTTCAGCAAAATTCGGAAAATTTTCATTTTTACAGGGCCAAACAAAACCGTGAAATGTCGGGTGAACACAAAATGAATGGTTTTTTTGTGATTTTTGCTAAAAATTTGAGTTTTTGATTTTTTTGGCTCAAATGAAAGCTGAGATTCTGTAGAATATTTTAAAATTAAAAAAAATCTGAAATCTCGAATATGAAAAGTGAAAAAATGGCTTTGAAAGTTCCAATTTTGAAAAAAGTGACGTCATTTTGGACGCCGATAAATTTGAATTTTCAAAGGCATTTTTTCACTTTTCATATTCGAGATTTCAGATTTTTTTTAATTTTAAAATATTCTCCAGAATCTCAGCTTTCATTTAAGCTAAAAAAATCAAAAACTCAAATTTTCAGCAAAATTCGGAAAATTTTCATTTTTACAGGGCCAAACAAAACCGTGAAATGTCGGGTGAACACAAAATGAATGGTTTTTTTTGCGATTTTTGCTAAAAATTTGAGTTTTTGATTTTTTTGGCTCAAATGAAAGCTGAGATTCTGTAGAATATTTTAAAATTTAAAAAAATCTGAAATCTCGAATATGAAAAGTGAAAAAATGGCTTTGAAAGTTCCAATTTTGAAAAAAGTGACGTCATTTTGGACGCGGATAAATTTGAATTTTCAAAGGCATTTTTTCACTTTTCATAATCGAGATTTCAGATTTTTTTTAATTTTAAAATATTCTCCAGAATCTCAGCTTTCATTTGAGCCAAAAAAATCAAAAAGTCAAATTTTCAGCAAAATTCGGAAAATTTTCATTTTTACAGGGCCAAACAAAACCGTGAAATGTCGGGTGAACACAAAATGAATGGTTTTTTTGTGATTTTTGCTAAAAATTTGAGTTTTTGATTTTTTTGGCTCAAATGAAAGCTGAGATTCTGTAGAATATTTTAAAATTAAAAAAAATCTGAAATCTCGAATATGAAAAGTGAAAAAATGGCTTTGAAAGTTCCAATTTTGAAAAAAGTGACGTCATTTTGGACGCGGATAAATTTGAATTTTCAAAGGCATTTTTTCACTTTTCATAATCGAGATTTCAGATTAATTTTAATTTTAAAATATTCTCCAGAATCTCAGCTTTCATTTAAGCTAAAAAAATCAAAAACTCAAATTTTCAGCAAAATTCGGAAAATTTTCATTTTTACAGGGCCAAACAAAACCGTGAAATGTCGGGTGAACACAAAATGAATGGTTTTTTTTGCGATTTTTGCTAAAAATTTGAGTTTTTGATTTTTTTGGCTCAAATGAAAGCTGAGATTCTGTAGAATATTTTAAAATTTAAAAAAATCTGAAATCTCGAATATGAAAAGTGAAAAAATGGCTTTGAAAGTTCCAATTTTGAAAAAAGTGACGTCATTTTGGACGCGGATAAATTTGAATTTTCAAAGGCATTTTTTCACTTTTCATAATCGAGATTTCAGATTTTTTTTAATTTTAAAATATTCTCCAGAATCTCAGCTTTCATTTGAGCCAAAAAAATCAAAAACTCAAATTTTCAGCAAAATTCGGAAAATTTTCATTTTTACAGGGCCAAACAAAACCGTGAAATGTCGGGTGAACACAAAATGAATGGTTTTTTTTGTGATTTTTGCTAAAAATTTGAGTTTTTGATTTTTTTGGCTCAAATGAAAGCTGAGATTCTGTAGAATATTTTAAAATTTAAAAAAATCTGAAATCTCGAATATGAAAAGTGAAAAAATGGCTTTGAAAGTTCCAATTTTGAAAAAAGTGACGTCATTTTGGACGCGGATAAATTTGAATTTTCAAAGGCATTTTTTCACTTTTCATAATCGAGATTTCAGATTTTTTTTAATTTTAAAATATTCTCCAGAATCTCAGCTTTCATTTGAGCCAAAAAAATCAAAAACTCAAATTTTCAGCAAAATTCGGAAAATTTTCATTTTTACAGGGCCAAACAAAACCGTGAAATGTCGGGTGAACACAAAATGAATGGTTTTTTTTGTGATTTTTGCTAAAAATTTGAGTTTTTGATTTTTTTGGCTCAAATGAAAGCTGAGATTCTGTAGAATATTTTAAAATTAAAAAAAATCTGAAATCTCGATTATGAAAAGTGAAAAAATGCCTTTGAAAATTCAAATTTATCCGCGTCCAAAATGACGTCACTTTTTTCAAAATTGGAACTTTCTAAGCCATTTTTTCACTTTTCATAATCGAGATTTCAGATTAATTTTAGTGTTAAAATATTCTCCAGAATCTCAGCTTTCATTTAAGCTAAAAAAATCAAAAACTCAAATTTTCAGCAAAATTCGGAAAATTTTCATTTTTACAGGGCCAAACAAAACCGTGAAATGTCGGGTGAACACAAAATGAATGGTTTTTTTTGTGATTTTTGCTAAAAATTTGAGTTTTTGATTTTTTTGGCTCAAATGAAAGCTGAGATTCTGTAGAATATTTTAAAATTAAAAAAAATCTGAAATCTCGAATATGAAAAGTGAAAAAATGGCTTTGAAAGTTCCAATTTTGAAAAAAGTGACGTCATTTTGGACGCCGATAAATTTGAATTTTCAAAGCCATTTTTTCACTTTTCATATTCGAGATTTCAGATTAATTTTAGTGTTAAAATATTCTCCAGAATCTCAGCTTTCATTTAAGCTAAAAAAATCAAAAACTCAAATTTTCAGCAAAATTCGGAAAATTTTCATTTTTACAGGGCCAAACAAAACCGTGAAATGTCGGGTGAACACAAAATGAATGGTTTTTTTTGTGATTTTTGCTAAAAATTTGACTTTTTGATTTTTTTGGCTCAAATGAAAGCTGAGATTCTGTAGAATATTTTAAAATTAAAAAAAATCTGAAATCTCGAATATGAAAAGTGAAAAAATGGCTTTGAAAGTTCCAATTTTGAAAAAAGTGACGTCATTTTGGACGCCGATAAATTTGAATTTTCAAAGGCATTTTTTCACTTTTCATATTCGAGATTTCAGATTAATTTTAGTGTTAAAATATTCTCCAGAATCTCAGCTTTCATTTAAGCTAAAAAAATCAAAAACTCAAATTTTCAGCAAAATTCGGAAAATTTTCATTTTTACAGGGCCAAACAAAACCGTGAAATGTCGGGTGAACACAAAATGAATGGTTTTTTTGTGATTTTTGCTAAAAATTTGAGTTTTTGATTTTTTTGGCTCAAATGAAAGCTGAGATTCTGTAGAATATTTTAAAATTAAAAAAAATCTGAAATCTCGAATATGAAAAGTGAAAAAATGGCTTTGAAAGTTCCAATTTTGAAAAAAGTGACGTCATTTTGGACGCCGATAAATTTGAATTTTCAAAGGCATTTTTTCACTTTTCATATTCGAGATTTCAGATTTTTTTTAATTTTAAAATATTCTCCAGAATCTCAGCTTTCATTTAAGCTAAAAAAATCAAAAAGTCAAATTTTCAGCAAAATTCGGAAAATTTTCATTTTTACAGGGCCAAACAAAACCGTGAAATGTCGGGTGAACACAAAATGAATGGTTTTTTTTGCGATTTTTGCTAAAAATTTGAGTTTTTGATTTTTTTGGCTCAAATGAAAGCTGAGATTCTGTAGAATATTTTAAAATTTAAAAAAATCTGAAATCTCGAATATGAAAAGTGAAAAAATGGCTTTGAAAGTTCCAATTTTGAAAAAAGTGACGTCATTTTGGACGCGGATAAATTTGAATTTTCAAAGGCATTTTTTCACTTTTCATAATCGAGATTTCAGATTTTTTTTAATTTTAAAATATTCTCCAGAATCTCAGCTTTCATTTGAGCCAAAAAAATCAAAAAGTCAAATTTTCAGCAAAATTCGGAAAATTTTCATTTTTACAGGGCCAAACAAAACCGTGAAATGTCGGGGTGAACACAAAATGAATGGTTTTTTTTGTGATTTTTGCTAAAAATTTGAGTTTTTGATTTTTTTGGCTCAAATGAAAGCTGAGATTCTGTAGAATATTTTAAAATTAAAAAAAATCTGAAATCTCGAATATGAAAAGTGAAAAAATGGCTTTGAAAGTTCCAATTTTGAAAAAAGTGACGTCATTTTGGACGCGGATAAATTTGAATTTTCAAAGGCATTTTTTCACTTTTCATAATCGAGATTTCAGATTAATTTTAATTTTAAAATATTCTCCAGAATCTCAGCTTTCATTTAAGCTAAAAAAATCAAAAACTCAAATTTTCAGCAAAATTCGGAAAATTTTCATTTTTACAGGGCCAAACAAAACCGTGAAATGTCGGGTGAACACAAAATGAATGGTTTTTTTTGCGATTTTTGCTAAAAATTTGAGTTTTTGATTTTTTTGGCTCAAATGAAAGCTGAGATTCTGTAGAATATTTTAAAATTTAAAAAAATCTGAAATCTCGAATATGAAAAGTGAAAAAATGGCTTTGAAAGTTCCAATTTTGAAAAAAGTGACGTCATTTTGGACGCGGATAAATTTGAATTTTCAAAGGCATTTTTTCACTTTTCATAATCGAGATTTCAGATTTTTTTTAATTTTAAAATATTCTCCAGAATCTCAGCTTTCATTTGAGCCAAAAAAATCAAAAACTCAAATTTTCAGCAAAATTCGGAAAATTTTCATTTTTACAGGGCCAAACAAAACCGTGAAATGTCGGGTGAACACAAAATGAATGGTTTTTTTTGTGATTTTTGCTAAAAATTTGAGTTTTTGATTTTTTTGGCTCAAATGAAAGCTGAGATTCTGTAGAATATTTTAAAATTTAAAAAAATCTGAAATCTCGAATATGAAAAGTGAAAAAATGGCTTTGAAAGTTCCAATTTTGAAAAAAGTGACGTCATTTTGGACGCGGATAAATTTGAATTTTCAAAGGCATTTTTTCACTTTTCATAATCGAGATTTCAGATTTTTTTTAATTTTAAAATATTCTCCAGAATCTCAGCTTTCATTTGAGCCAAAAAAATCAAAAACTCAAATTTTCAGCAAAATTCGGAAAATTTTCATTTTTACAGGGCCAAACAAAACCGTGAAATGTCGGGTGAACACAAAATGAATGGTTTTTTTGTGATTTTTGCTAAAAATTTGAGTTTTTGATTTTTTTGGCTCAAATGAAAGCTGAGATTCTGTAGAATATTTTAAAATTAAAAAAAATCTGAAATCTCGATTATGAAAAGTGAAAAAATGCCTTTGAAAATTCAAATTTATCCGCGTCCAAAATGACGTCACTTTTTTCAAAATTGGAACTTTCTAAGCCATTTTTTCACTTTTCATAATCGAGATTTCAGATTAATTTTAGTGTTAAAATATTCTCCAGAATCTCAGCTTTCATTTAAGCTAAAAAAATCAAAAACTCAAATTTTCAGCAAAATTCGGAAAATTTTCATTTTTACAGGGCCAAACAAAACCGTGAAATGTCGGGTGAACACAAAATGAATGGTTTTTTTTGTGATTTTTGCTAAAAATTTGAGTTTTTGATTTTTTTGGCTCAAATGAAAGCTGAGATTCTGTAGAATATTTTAAAATTAAAAAAAATCTGAAATCTCGAATATGAAAAGTGAAAAAATGGCTTTGAAAGTTCCAATTTTGAAAAAAGTGACGTCATTTTGGACGCCGATAAATTTGAATTTTCAAAGCCATTTTTTCACTTTTCATATTCGAGATTTCAGATTAATTTTAGTGTTAAAATATTCTCCAGAATCTCAGCTTTCATTTAAGCTAAAAAAATCAAAAACTCAAATTTTCAGCAAAATTCGGAAAATTTTCATTTTTACAGGGCCAAACAAAACCGTGAAATGTCGGGTGAACACAAAATGAATGGTTTTTTTGTGATTTTTGCTAAAAATTTGACTTTTTGATTTTTTTGGCTCAAATGAAAGCTGAGATTCTGTAGAATATTTTAAAATTAAAAAAAATCTGAAATCTCGAATATGAAAAGTGAAAAAATGGCTTTGAAAGTTCCAATTTTGAAAAAAGTGACGTCATTTTGGACGCCGATAAATTTGAATTTTCAAAGGCATTTTTTCACTTTTCATATTCGAGATTTCAGATTAATTTTAGTGTTAAAATATTCTCCAGAATCTCAGCTTTCATTTAAGCTAAAAAAATCAAAAACTCAAATTTTCAGCAAAATTCGGAAAATTTTCATTTTTACAGGGGCCAAACAAAACCGTGAAATGTCGGGTGAACACAAAATGAATGGTTTTTTTGTGATTTTTGCTAAAAATTTGAGTTTTTGATTTTTTTGGCTCAAATGAAAGCTGAGATTCTGTAGAATATTTTAAAATTAAAAAAAATCTGAAATCTCGAATATGAAAAGTGAAAAAATGGCTTTGAAAGTTCCAATTTTGAAAAAAGTGACGTCATTTTGGACGCCGATAAATTTGAATTTTCAAAGGCATTTTTTCACTTTTCATATTCGAGATTTCAGATTTTTTTTAATTTTAAAATATTCTCCAGAATCTCAGCTTTCATTTAAGCTAAAAAAATCAAAAAGTCAAATTTTCAGCAAAATTCGGAAAATTTTCATTTTTACAGGGCCAAACAAAACCGTGAAATGTCGGGTGAACACAAAATGAATGGTTTTTTTTGCGATTTTTGCTAAAAATTTGAGTTTTTGATTTTTTTGGCTCAAATGAAAGCTGAGATTCTGTAGAATATTTTAAAATTTAAAAAAATCTGAAATCTCGAATATGAAAAGTGAAAAAATGGCTTTGAAAGTTCCAATTTTGAAAAAAGTGACGTCATTTTGGACGCGGATAAATTTGAATTTTCAAAGGCATTTTTTCACTTTTCATAATCGAGATTTCAGATTTTTTTTAATTTTAAAATATTCTCCAGAATCTCAGCTTTCATTTGAGCCAAAAAAATCAAAAAGTCAAATTTTCAGCAAAATTCGGAAAATTTTCATTTTTACAGGGCCAAACAAAACCGTGAAATGTCGGGTGAACACAAAATGAATGATTTTTTTGTGATTTTTGCTAAAAATTTGAGTTTTTGATTTTTTTGGCTCAAATGAAAGCTGAGATTCTGTAGAATATTTTAAAATTAAAAAAAATCTGAAATCTCGAATATGAAAAGTGAAAAAATGGCTTTGAAAGTTCCAATTTTGAAAAAAGTGACGTCATTTTGGACGCGGATAAATTTGAATTTTCAAAGGCATTTTTTCACTTTTCATAATCGAGATTTCAGATTAATTTTAATTTTAAAATATTCTCCAGAATCTCAGCTTTCATTTAAGCTAAAAAAATCAAAAACTCAAATTTTCAGCAAAATTCGGAAAATTTTCATTTTTACAGGGCCAAACAAAACCGTGAAATGTCGGGTGAACGCAAAATGAATGGTTTTTTTGCGATTTTTGCTAAAAATTTGAGTTTTTGATTTTTTTGGCTCAAATGAAAGCTGAGATTCTGTAGAATATTTTAAAATTTAAAAAAATCTGAAATCTCGAATATGAAAAGTGAAAAAATGGCTTTGAAAGTTCCAATTTTGAAAAAAGTGACGTCATTTTGGACGCGGATAAATTTGAATTTTCAAAGGCATTTTTTCACTTTTCATAATCGAGATTTCAGATTTTTTTTAATTTTAAAATATTCTCCAGAATCTCAGCTTTCATTTGAGCCAAAAAAATCAAAAAGTCAAATTTTCAGCAAAATTCGGAAAATTTTCATTTTTACAGGGCCAAACAAAACCGTGAAATGTCGGGTGAACACAAAATGAATGGTTTTTTTGTGATTTTTGCTAAAAATTTGAGTTTTTGATTTTTTTGGCTCAAATGAAAGCTGAGATTCTGTAGAATATTTTAAAATTTAAAAAAAATCTGAAATCTCGAATATGAAAAGTGAAAAAATGGCTTTGAAAGTTCCAATTTTGAAAAAAGTGACGTCATTTTGGACGCGGATAAATTTGAATTTTCAAAGGCATTTTTTCACTTTTCATAATCGAGATTTCAGATTTTTTTTAATTTTAAAATATTCTCCAGAATCTCAGCTTTCATTTGAGCCAAAAAAATCAAAAACTCAAATTTTCAGCAAAATTCGGAAAATTTTCATTTTTACAGGGCCAAATAAAACCGTGAAATGTCGGGTGAACACAAAATGAATGGTTTTTTTGTGATTTTTGCTAAAAATTTGAGTTTTTGATTTTTTTGGCTCAAATGAAAGCTGAGATTCTGTAGAATATTTTAAAATTAAAAAAAATCTGAAATCTCGATTATGAAAAGTGAAAAAATGCCTTTGAAAATTCAAATTTATCCGCGTCCAAAATGACGTCACTTTTTTCAAAATTGGAACTTTCTAAGCCATTTTTTCACTTTTCATAATCGAGATTTCAGATTAATTTTAGTGTTAAAATATTCTCCAGAATCTCAGCTTTCATTTAAGCTAAAAAAATCAAAAACTCAAATTTTCAGCAAAATTCGGAAAATTTTCATTTTTACAGGGCCAAACAAAACCGTGAAATGTCGGGTGAACACAAAATGAATGGTTTTTTTTGTGATTTTTGCTAAAAATTTGAGTTTTTGATTTTTTTGGCTCAAATGAAAGCTGAGATTCTGTAGAATATTTTAAAATTAAAAAAAATCTGAAATCTCGAATATGAAAAGTGAAAAAATGGCTTTGAAAGTTCCAATTTTGAAAAAAGTGACGTCATTTTGGACGCCGATAAATTTGAATTTTCAAAGGCATTTTTTCACTTTTCATATTCGAGATTTCAGATTTTTTTTAATTTTAAAATATTCTACAGAATCTCAGCTTTCATTTGAGCCAAAAAAATCAAAAACTCAAATTTTTAGCAAAAATCGCAAAAAAACCATTCATTTTGTGTTCACCCGACATTTCACGGTTTTGTTTGGCCCTGTAAAAATGAAAATTTTCCGAATTTTGCTGAAAATTTGAGTTTTTGATTTTTTTAGCTTAAATGAAAGCTGAGATTCTGTAGAATATTTTAAAATTAAAAAAAATCTGAAATCTCGAATATGAAAAGTGAAAAAATGGCTTTGAAAGTTCCAATTTTGAAAAAAGTGACGTCATTTTGGACGCGGATAAATTTGAATTTTCAAAGGCATTTTTTCACTTTTCATAATCGAGATTTCAGATTAATTTTAGTGTTAAAATATTCTCCAGAATCTCAGCTTTCATTTAAGCTAAAAAAATCAAAAACTCAAATTTTCAGCAAAATTCGGAAAATTTTCATTTTTACAGGGCCAAACAAAACCGTGAAATGTCGGGTGAACACAAAATGAATGGTTTTTTTTGTGATTTTTGCTAAAAATTTGAGTTTTTGATTTTTTTGGCTCAAATGAAAGCTGAGATTCTGTAGAATATTTTAAAATTAAAAAAAATCTGAAATCTCGAATATGAAAAGTGAAAAAATGGCTTTGAAAGTTCCAATTTTGAAAAAAGTGACGTCATTTTGGACGCGGATAAATTTGAATTTTTAAAGGCATTTTTTCACTTTTCATAATCGAGATTTCAGATTAATTTTAGTGTTAAAATATTCTCCAGAATCTCAGCTTTCATTTAAGCTAAAAAAATCAAAAACTCAAATTTTCAGCAAAATTCGGAAAATTTTCATTTTTACAGGGCCAAACAAAACCGTGAAATGTCGGGTGAACACAAAATGAATGGTTTTTTTTGTGATTTTTGCTAAAAATTTGAGTTTTTGATTTTTTTGGCTCAAATGAAAGCTGAGATTCTGTAGAATATTTTAAAATTAAAAAAAATCTGAAATCTCGAATATGAAAAGTGAAAAAATGGCTTTGAAAGTTCCAATTTTGAAAAAAGTGACGTCATTTTGGACGCGGATAAATTTGAATTTTCAAAGGCATTTTTTCACTTTTCATAATCGAGATTTCAGATTAATTTTAGTGTTAAAATATTCTCCAGAATCTCAGCTTTCATTTAAGCTAAAAAAATCAAAAACTCAAATTTTCAGCAAAATTCGGAAAATTTTCATTTTTACAGGGCCAAACAAAACCGTGAAATGTCGGGTGAACACAAAATGAATGATTTTTTTTGTGATTTTTGCTAAAAATTTGAGTTTTTGATTTTTTTGGCTCAAATGAAAGCTGAGATTCTGTAGAATATTTTAAAATTAAAAAAAATCTGAAATCTCGAATATGAAAAGTGAAAAAATGGCTTTGAAAGTTCCAATTTTGAAAAAAGTGACGTCATTTTGGACGCCGATAAATTTGAATTTTCAAAGGCATTTTTTCACTTTTCATATTCGAGATTTCAGATTAATTTTAGTGTTAAAATATTCTACAGAATCTCAGCTTTCATTTGAGCCAAAAAAATCAAAAACTCAAATTTTTAGCAAAAATCGCAAAAAATCCATTCATTTTGTGTTCACCCGACATTTCACGGTTTTGTTTGGCCCTGTAAAAATGAAAATTTTCCGAATTTTGCTGAAAATTTGAGTTTTTGATTTTTTTAGCTCAAATGAAAGCTGAGATTCTGTAGAATATTTTAAAATTAAAAAAAATCTGAAATCTCGAATATGAAAAGTGAAAAAATGGCTTTGAAAGTTCCAATTTTGAAAAAAGTGACGTCATTTTGGACGCGGATAAATTTGAATTTTCAAAGGCATTTTTTCACTTTTCATATTCGAGATTTCAGATTAATTTTAGTGTTAAAATATTCTACAGAATCTCAGCTTTCATTTGAGCCAAAAAAATCAAAAACTCAAATTTTTAGCAAAAATCGCAAAAAAAACCATTCATTTTGTGTTCACCCGACATTTCACGGTTTTGTTTGGCCCTGTAAAAATGAAAATTTTCCGAATTTTGCTGAAAATTTGAGTTTTTGATTTTTTTGGCTCAAATGAAAGCTGAGATTCTGTAGAATATTTTAAAAATAAAAAAAATCTGAAATCTCGAATATGAAAAGTGAAAAAATGGCTTTGAAAGTTCCAATTTTGAAAAAAGTGACGTCATTTTGGACGCGGATAAATTTGAATTTTCAAAGGCATTTTTTCACTTTTCATAATCGAGATTTCAGATTAATTTTAGTGTTAAAATATTCTCCAGAATCTCAGCTTTCATTTAAGCTAAAAAAATCAAAAACTCAAATTTTCAGCAAAATTCGGAAAATTTTCATTTTTACAGGGCCAAACAAAACCGTGAAATGTCGGGTGAACACAAAATGAATGGTTTTTTTTGTGATTTTTGCTAAAAATTTGGGTTTTTGATTTTTTTGGCTCAAATGAAAGCTGAGATTCTGTAGAATATTTTAAAATTAAAAAAAATCTGAAATCTCGAATATGAAAAGTGAAAAAATGGCTTTGAAAGTTCCAATTTTGAAAAAAGTGACGTCATTTTGGACGCGGATAAATTTGAATTTTCAAAGGCATTTTTTCACTTTTCATAATCGAGATTTCAGATTTTTTTTAATTTTAAAATATTCTACAGAATCTCAGCTTTCATTTGAGCCAAAAAAATCAAAAACTCAAATTTTCAGCAAAATTCGGAAAATTTTCATTTTTACAGGGCCAAACAAAACCGTGAAATGTCGGGTGAACACAAAATGAATGGTTTTTTTTGCGATTTTTGCTAAAAATTTGAGTTTTTGATTTTTTTGGCTCAAATGAAAGCTGAGATTCTGTAGAATATTTTAAAATTAAAAAAAATCTGAAATCTCGAATATGAAAAGTGAAAAAATGGCTTTGAAAGTTCCAATTTTGAAAAAAGTGACGTCATTTTGGACGCCGATAAATCCATTCATTTTGTGTTCACCCGACATTTCACGGTTTTGTTTGGCCCTGTAAAAATGAAAATTTTCCGAATTTTGCTGAAAATTTGAGTTTTTGATTTTTTTAGCTTAAATGAAAGCTGAGATTCTGTAGAATATTTTAAAATTAAAAAAAATCTGAAATCTCGAATATGAAAAGTGAAAAAATGGCTTTGAAAGTTCCAATTTTGAAAAAAGTGACGTCATTTTGGACGCGGATAAATTTGAATTTTCAAAGGCATTTTTTCACTTTTCATATTCGAGATTTCAGATTTTTTTTAATTTTAAAATATTCTCCAGAATCTCAGCTTTCATTTAAGCTAAAAAAATCAAAAACTCAAATTTTCAGCAAAATTCGGAAAATTTTCATTTTTACAGGGCTAAACAAAACCGTGAAATGTCGGGTGAACACAAAATGAATGATTTTTTTGTGATTTTTGCTAAAAATTTGAGTTTTTGATTTTTTTGGCTCAAATGAAAGCTGAGATTCTGTAGAATATTTTAAAATTAAAAAAAATCTGAAATCTCGAATATGAAAAGTGAAAAAATGGCTTTGAAAGTTCCAATTTTGAAAAAAGTGACGTCATTTTGGACGCCGATAAATTTGAATTTTCAAAGGCATTTTTTCACTTTTCATATTCGAGATTTCAGATTTTTTTTAATTTTAAAATATTCTCCAGAATCTCAGCTTTCATTTAAGCTAAAAAAATCAAAAACTCAAATTTTCAGCAAAATTCGGAAAATTTTCATTTTTACAGGGCTAAACAAAACCGTGAAATGTCGGGTGAACACAAAATGAATGATTTTTTTGTGATTTTTGCTAAAAATTTGAGTTTTTGATTTTTTTGGCTCAAATGAAAGCTGAGATTCTGTAGAATATGTTAAAATTAAAAAAAATCTGAAATCTCGAATATGAAAAGTGAAAAAATGGCTTTGAAAGTTCCAATTTTGAAAAAAGTGACGTCATTTTGGACGCGGATAAATTTGAATTTTCAAAGGCATTTTTTCACTTTTCATATTCGAGATTTCAGATTAATTTTAGTGTTAAAATATTCTCCTGAATCTCAGCTTTCATTTGAGCCAAAAAAATCAAAAAGTCAAATTTTCAGCAAAATTCGGAAAATTTTCATTTTTGGGCCAAACAAAACCGTGAAATGTCGGGTGAACACAAAATGAATGGTTTTTTTTGTGATTTTTGCTAAAAATTTGAGTTTTTGATTTTTTTGGCTCAAATGAAAGCTGAGATTCTGTAGAATATTTTAAAATTAAAAAAAATCTGAAATCTCGAATATGAAAAGTGAAAAAATGGCTTTGAAAGTTCCAATTTTGAAAAAAGTGACGTCATTTTGGACGCCGATAAATTTGAATTTTCAAAGGCATTTTTTCACTTTTCATATTCGAGATTTCAGATTTTTTTTAATTTTAAAATATTCTCCAGAATCTCAGCTTTCATTTAAGCTAAAAAAATCAAAAACTCAAATTTTCAGCAAAATTCGGAAAATTTTCATTTTTACAGGGCCAAACAAAACCGTGAAATGTCGGGTGAACACAAAATGAATGATTTTTTTGTGATTTTTGCTAAAAATTTGAGTTTTTGATTTTTTTGGCTCAAATGAAAGCTGAGATTCTGTAGAATATGTTAAAATTAAAAAAAATCTGAAATCTCGAATATGAAAAGTGAAAAAATGGCTTTGAAAGTTCCAATTTTGAAAAAAGTGACGTCATTTTGGACGCCGATAAATTTGAATTTTCAAAGGCATTTTTTCACTTTTCATAATCGAGATTTCAGATTTTTTTTAATTTTAAAATATTCTACAGAATCTCAGCTTTCATTTGAGCCAAAAAAATCAAAAACTCAAATTTTTAGCAAAAATCGCAAAAAAAACCATTCATTTTGTGTTCACCCGACATTTCACGGTTTTGTTTGGCCCTGTAAAAATGAAAATTTTCCGAATTTTGCTGAAAATTTGAGTTTTTGATTTTTTTAGCTTAAATGAAAGCTGAGATTCTGTAGAATATTTTAAAATTAAAAAAAATCTGAAATCTCGAATATGAAAAGTGAAAAAATGGCTTTGAAAGTTCCAATTTTGAAAAAAGTGACGTCATTTTGGACGCCGATAAATTTGAATTTTCAAAGGCATTTTTTCACTTTTCATAATCGAGATTTCAGATTTTTTTTAATTTTAAAATATTCTACAGAATCTCAGCTTTCATTTGAGCCAAAAAAATCAAAAACTCAAATTTTCAGCAAAATTCGGAAAATTTTCATTTTTACAGGGCCAAACAAAACCGTGAAATGTCGGGTGAACACAAAATGAATGATTTTTTTGTGATTTTTGCTAAAAATTTGAGTTTTTGATTTTTTTGGCTCAAATGAAAGCTGAGATTCTGTAGAATATTTTAAAATTAAAAAAAATCTGAAATCTCGAATATGAAAAGTGAAAAAATGGCTTTGAAAGTTCCAATTTTGAAAAAAGTGACGTCATTTTGGACGCCGATAAATTTGAATTTTCAAAGGCATTTTTTCACTTTTCATAATCGAGATTTCAGATTTTTTTTAATTTTAAAATATTCTACAGAATCTCAGCTTTCATTTGAGCCAAAAAAATCAAAAACTCAAATTTTCAGCAAAATTCGGAAAATTTTCATTTTTACAGGGCCAAACAAAACCGTGAAATGTCGGGTGAACACAAAATGAATGATTTTTTTGTGATTTTTGCTAAAAATTTGAGTTTTTGATTTTTTTGGCTCAAATGAAAGCTGAGATTCTGTAGAATATTTTAAAATTAAAAAAAATCTGAAATCTCGAATATGAAAAGTGAAAAAATGGCTTTGAAAGTTCCAATTTTGAAAAAAGTGACGTCATTTTGGACGCGGATAAATTTGAATTTTCAAAGGCATTTTTTCACTTTTCATATTTGAGATTTCAGATTAATTTTAGTGTTAAAATATTCTCCAGAATCTCAGCTTTCATTTGAGCCAAAAAAATCAAAAAGTCAAATTTTCAGCAAAATTCGGAAAATTTTCATTTTTACAGGGCCAAACAAAACCGTGAAATGTCGGGTGAACACAAAATGAATGATTTTTTTGTGATTTTTGCTAAAAATTTGAGTTTTTGATTTTTTTGGCTCAAATGAAAGCTGAGATTCTGTAGAATATTTTGAAATTAAAAAAAATCTGAAATCTCGAATATGAAAAGTGAAAAAATGGCTTTGAAAGTTCCAATTTTGAAAAAAGTGACGTCATTTTGGACGCCGATAAATTTGAATTTTCAAAGGCATTTTTTCACTTTTCATATTCGAGATTTCAGATTAATTTTAGTGTTAAAATATTCTACAGAATCTCAGCTTTCATTTGAGCCAAAAAAATCAAAAACTCAAATTTTTAGCAAAAATCGCAAAAAAAACCATTCATTTTGTGTTCACCCCGACATTTCACGGTTTTGTTTGGCCCTGTAAAAATGAAAATTTTCCGAATTTTGCTGAAAATTTGAGTTTTTGATTTTTTTAGCTTAAATGAAAGCTGAGATTCTGTAGAATATTTTAAAATTAAAAAAAATCTGAAATCTCGAATATGAAAAGTGAAAAAATGGCTTTGAAAGTTCCAATTTTGAAAAAAGTGACGTCATTTTGGACGCCGATAAATTTGAATTTTCAAAGGCATTTTTTCACTTTTCATATTCGAGATTTCAGATTTTTTTTAATTTTAAAATATTCTCCAGAATCTCAGCTTTCATTTAAGCTAAAAAAATCAAAAACTCAAATTTTCAGCAAAATTCGGAAAATTTTCATTTTTACAGGGCTAAACAAAACCGTGAAATGTCGGGTGAACACAAAATGAATGATTTTTTTGTGATTTTTGCTAAAAATTTGAGTTTTTGATTTTTTTGGCTCAAATGAAAGCTGAGATTCTGTAGAATATTTTAAAATTAAAAAAAATCTGAAATCTCGAATATGAAAAGTGAAAAAATGGCTTTGAAAGTTCCAATTTTGAAAAAAGTGACGTCATTTTGGACGCGGATAAATTTGAATTTTCAAAGGCATTTTTTCACTTTTCATATTCGAGATTTCAGATTAATTTTAGTGTTAAAATATTCTACAGAATCTCAGCTTTCATTTGAGCCAAAAAAATCAAAAACTCAAATTTTTAGCAAAAATCGCAAAAAAAACCATTCATTTTGTGTTCACCCGACATTTCACGGTTTTGTTTGGCCCTGTAAAAATGAAAATTTTCCGAATTTTGCTGAAAATTTGAGTTTTTGATTTTTTTAGCTTAAATGAAAGCTGAGATTCTGTAGAATATTTTAAAATTAAAAAAAATCTGAAATCTCGAATATGAAAAGTGAAAAAATGGCTTTGAAAGTTCCAATTTTGAAAAAAGTGACGTCATTTTGGACGCCGATAAATTTGAATTTTCAAAGGCATTTTTTCACTTTTCATAATCGAGATTTCAGATTTTTTTTAATTTTAAAATATTCTACAGAATCTCAGCTTTCATTTGAGCCAAAAAAATCAAAAACTCAAATTTTCAGCAAAATTCGGAAAATTTTCATTTTTACAGGGCCAAACAAAACCGTGAAATGTCGGGTGAACACAAAATGAATGATTTTTTTGTGATTTTTGCTAAAAATTTGAGTTTTTGATTTTTTTGGCTCAAATGAAAGCTGAGATTCTGTAGAATATTTTAAAATTAAAAAAAATCTGAAATCTCGAATATGAAAAGTGAAAAAATGGCTTTGAAAGTTCCAATTTTGAAAAAAGTGACGTCATTTTGGACGCCGATAAATTTGAATTTTCAAAGGCATTTTTTCACTTTTCATAATCGAGATTTCAGATTTTTTTTAATTTTAAAATATTCTACAGAATCTCAGCTTTCATTTGAGCCAAAAAAATCAAAAACTCAAATTTTCAGCAAAATTCGGAAAATTTTCATTTTTACAGGGCCAAACAAAACCGTGAAATGTCGGGTGAACACAAAATGAATGATTTTTTTGTGATTTTTGCTAAAAATTTGAGTTTTTGATTTTTTTGGCTCAAATGAAAGCTGAGATTCTGTAGAATATTTTAAAATTAAAAAAAATCTGAAATCTCGAATATGAAAAGTGAAAAAATGGCTTTGAAAGTTCCAATTTTGAAAAAAGTGACGTCATTTTGGACGCGGATAAATTTGAATTTTCAAAGGCATTTTTTCACTTTTCATATTCGAGATTTCAGATTAATTTTAGTGTTAAAATATTCTCCAGAATCTCAGCTTTCATTTGAGCCAAAAAAATCAAAAAGTCAAATTTTCAGCAAAATTCGGAAAATTTTCATTTTTACAGGGCCAAACAAAACCGTGAAATGTCGGGTGAACACAAAATGAATGATTTTTTTGTGATTTTTGCTAAAAATTTGAGTTTTTGATTTTTTTGGCTCAAATGAAAGCTGAGATTCTGTAGAATATTTTAAAATTAAAAAAAATCTGAAATCTCGAATATGAAAAGTGAAAAAATGGCTTTGAAAGTTCCAATTTTGAAAAAAGTGACGTCATTTTGGACGCGGATAAATTTGAATTTTCAAAGGCATTTTTTCACTTTTCATATTCGAGATTTCAGATTAATTTTAGTGTTAAAATATTCTACAGAATCTCAGCTTTCATTTGAGCCAAAAAAATCAAAAACTCAAATTTTTAGCAAAAATCGCAAAAAAAACCATTCATTTTGTGTTCACCCGACATTTCACGGTTTTGTTTGGCCCTGTAAAAATGAAAATTTTCCGAATTTTGCTGAAAATTTGAGTTTTTGATTTTTTTAGCTTAAATGAAAGCTGAGATTCTGTAGAATATTTTAAAATTAAAAAAAATCTGAAATCTCGAATATGAAAAGTGAAAAAATGGCTTTGAAAGTTCCAATTTTGAAAAAAGTGACGTCATTTTGGACGCCGATAAATTTGAATTTTCAAAGGCATTTTTTCACTTTTCATATTCGAGATTTCAGATTTTTTTAAATTTTAAAATATTCTCCAGAATCTCAGCTTTCATTTAAGCTAAAAAAATCAAAAACTCAAATTTTCAGCAAAATTCGGAAAATTTTCATTTTTACAGGGCTAAACAAAACCGTGAAATGTCGGGTGAACACAAAATGAATGATTTTTTTGTGATTTTTGCTAAAAATTTGAGTTTTTGATTTTTTTGGCTCAAATGAAAGCTGAGATTCTGTAGAATATTTTAAAATTAAAAAAAATCTGAAATCTCGAATATGAAAAGTGAAAAAATGGCTTTGAAAGTTCCAATTTTGAAAAAAGTGACGTCATTTTGGACGCGGATAAATTTGAATTTTCAAAGGCATTTTTTCACTTTTCATAATCGAGATTTCAGATTAATTTTAGTGTTAAAATATTCTCCAGAATCTCAGCTTTCATTTAAGCTAAAAAAATCAAAAACTCAAATTTTCAGCAAAATTCGGAAAATTTTCATTTTTACAGGGCCAAACAAAACCGTGAAATGTCGGGTGAACACAAAATGAATGATTTTTTTGTGATTTTTGCTAAAAATTTGAGTTTTTGATTTTTTTGGCTCAAATGAAAGCTGAGATTCTGTAGAATATTTTAAAATTAAAAAAAATCTGAAATCTCGAATATGAAAAGTGAAAAAATGGCTTTGAAAGTTCCAATTTTGAAAAAAGTGACGTCATTTTGGACGCCGATAAATTTGAATTTTCAAAGGCATTTTTTCACTTTTCATATTCGAGATTTCAGATTAATTTTAGTGTTAAAATATTCTACAGAATCTCAGCTTTCATTTGAGCCAAAAAAATCAAAAACTCAAATTTTTAGCAAAAATCGCAAAAAATCCATTCATTTTGTGTTCACCCGACATTTCACGGTTTTGTTTGGCCCTGTAAAAATGAAAATTTTCCGAATTTTGCTGAAAATTTGAGTTTTTGATTTTTTTAGCTCAAATGAAAGCTGAGATTCTGTAGAATATTTTAAAATTAAAAAAAATCTGAAATCTCGAATATGAAAAGTGAAAAAATGGCTTTGAAAGTTCCAATTTTGAAAAAAGTGACGTCATTTTGGACGCGGATAAATTTGAATTTTCAAAGGCATTTTTTCACTTTTCATATTCGAGATTTCAGATTAATTTTAGTGTTAAAATATTCTACAGAATCTCAGCTTTCATTTGAGCCAAAAAAATCAAAAACTCAAATTTTTAGCAAAAATCGCAAAAAAAACCATTCATTTTGTGTTCACCCGACATTTCACGGTTTTGTTTGGCCCTGTAAAAATGAAAATTTTCCGAATTTTGCTGAAAATTTGAGTTTTTGATTTTTTTGGCTCAAATGAAAGCTGAGATTCTGTAGAATATTTTAAAAATAAAAAAAATCTGAAATCTCGAATATGAAAAGTGAAAAAATGGCTTTGAAAGTTCCAATTTTGAAAAAAGTGACGTCATTTTGGACGCGGATAAATTTGAATTTTCAAAGGCATTTTTTCACTTTTCATAATCGAGATTTCAGATTAATTTTAGTGTTAAAATATTCTCCAGAATCTCAGCTTTCATTTAAGCTAAAAAAATCAAAAACTCAAATTTTCAGCAAAATTCGGAAAATTTTCATTTTTACAGGGCCAAACAAAACCGTGAAATGTCGGGTGAACACAAAATGAATGGTTTTTTTTGTGATTTTTGCTAAAAATTTGGGTTTTTGATTTTTTTGGCTCAAATGAAAGCTGAGATTCTGTAGAATATTTTAAAATTAAAAAAAATCTGAAATCTCGAATATGAAAAGTGAAAAAATGGCTTTGAAAGTTCCAATTTTGAAAAAAGTGACGTCATTTTGGACGCGGATAAATTTGAATTTTCAAAGGCATTTTTTCACTTTTCATAATCGAGATTTCAGATTTTTTTTAATTTTAAAATATTCTACAGAATCTCAGCTTTCATTTGAGCCAAAAAAATCAAAAACTCAAATTTTCAGCAAAATTCGGAAAATTTTCATTTTTACAGGGCCAAACAAAACCGTGAAATGTCGGGTGAACACAAAATGAATGGTTTTTTTTGCGATTTTTGCTAAAAATTTGAGTTTTTGATTTTTTTGGCTCAAATGAAAGCTGAGATTCTGTAGAATATTTTAAAATTAAAAAAAATCTGAAATCTCGAATATGAAAAGTGAAAAAATGGCTTTGAAAGTTCCAATTTTGAAAAAAGTGACGTCATTTTGGACGCCGATAAATCCATTCATTTTGTGTTCACCCGACATTTCACGGTTTTGTTTGGCCCTGTAAAAATGAAAATTTTCCGAATTTTGCTGAAAATTTGAGTTTTTGATTTTTTTAGCTTAAATGAAAGCTGAGATTCTGTAGAATATTTTAAAATTAAAAAAAATCTGAAATCTCGAATATGAAAAGTGAAAAAATGGCTTTGAAAGTTCCAATTTTGAAAAAAGTGACGTCATTTTGGACGCGGATAAATTTGAATTTTCAAAGGCATTTTTTCACTTTTCATATTCGAGATTTCAGATTTTTTTTAATTTTAAAATATTCTCCAGAATCTCAGCTTTCATTTAAGCTAAAAAAATCAAAAACTCAAATTTTCAGCAAAATTCGGAAAATTTTCATTTTTACAGGGCTAAACAAAACCGTGAAATGTCGGGTGAACACAAAATGAATGATTTTTTTGTGATTTTTGCTAAAAATTTGAGTTTTTGATTTTTTTGGCTCAAATGAAAGCTGAGATTCTGTAGAATATTTTAAAATTAAAAAAAATCTGAAATCTCGAATATGAAAAGTGAAAAAATGGCTTTGAAAGTTCCAATTTTGAAAAAAGTGACGTCATTTTGGACGCCGATAAATTTGAATTTTCAAAGGCATTTTTTCACTTTTCATATTCGAGATTTCAGATTTTTTTTAATTTTAAAATATTCTCCAGAATCTCAGCTTTCATTTAAGCTAAAAAAATCAAAAACTCAAATTTTCAGCAAAATTCGGAAAATTTTCATTTTTACAGGGCTAAACAAAACCGTGAAATGTCGGGTGAACACAAAATGAATGATTTTTTTGTGATTTTTGCTAAAAATTTGAGTTTTTGATTTTTTTGGCTCAAATGAAAGCTGAGATTCTGTAGAATATGTTAAAATTAAAAAAAATCTGAAATCTCGAATATGAAAAGTGAAAAAATGGCTTTGAAAGTTCCAATTTTGAAAAAAGTGACGTCATTTTGGACGCGGATAAATTTGAATTTTCAAAGGCATTTTTTCACTTTTCATATTCGAGATTTCAGATTAATTTTAGTGTTAAAATATTCTCCTGAATCTCAGCTTTCATTTGAGCCAAAAAAATCAAAAAGTCAAATTTTCAGCAAAATTCGGAAAATTTTCATTTTTGGGCCAAACAAAACCGTGAAATGTCGGGTGAACACAAAATGAATGGTTTTTTTTGTGATTTTTGCTAAAAATTTGAGTTTTTGATTTTTTTGGCTCAAATGAAAGCTGAGATTCTGTAGAATATTTTAAAATTAAAAAAAATCTGAAATCTCGAATATGAAAAGTGAAAAAATGGCTTTGAAAGTTCCAATTTTGAAAAAAGTGACGTCATTTTGGACGCCGATAAATTTGAATTTTCAAAGGCATTTTTTCACTTTTCATATTCGAGATTTCAGATTTTTTTTAATTTTAAAATATTCTCCAGAATCTCAGCTTTCATTTAAGCTAAAAAAATCAAAAACTCAAATTTTCAGCAAAATTCGGAAAATTTTCATTTTTACAGGGCCAAACAAAACCGTGAAATGTCGGGTGAACACAAAATGAATGATTTTTTTGTGATTTTTGCTAAAAATTTGAGTTTTTGATTTTTTTGGCTCAAATGAAAGCTGAGATTCTGTAGAATATGTTAAAATTAAAAAAAATCTGAAATCTCGAATATGAAAAGTGAAAAAATGGCTTTGAAAGTTCCAATTTTGAAAAAAGTGACGTCATTTTGGACGCCGATAAATTTGAATTTTCAAAGGCATTTTTTCACTTTTCATAATCGAGATTTCAGATTTTTTTTAATTTTAAAATATTCTACAGAATCTCAGCTTTCATTTGAGCCAAAAAAATCAAAAACTCAAATTTTTAGCAAAAATCGCAAAAAAAACCATTCATTTTGTGTTCACCCGACATTTCACGGTTTTGTTTGGCCCTGTAAAAATGAAAATTTTCCGAATTTTGCTGAAAATTTGAGTTTTTGATTTTTTTAGCTTAAATGAAAGCTGAGATTCTGTAGAATATTTTAAAATTAAAAAAAATCTGAAATCTCGAATATGAAAAGTGAAAAAATGGCTTTGAAAGTTCCAATTTTGAAAAAAGTGACGTCATTTTGGACGCCGATAAATTTGAATTTTCAAAGGCATTTTTTCACTTTTCATAATCGAGATTTCAGATTTTTTTTAATTTTAAAATATTCTACAGAATCTCAGCTTTCATTTGAGCCAAAAAAATCAAAAACTCAAATTTTCAGCAAAATTCGGAAAATTTTCATTTTTACAGGGCCAAACAAAACCGTGAAATGTCGGGTGAACACAAAATGAATGATTTTTTTGTGATTTTTGCTAAAAATTTGAGTTTTTGATTTTTTTGGCTCAAATGAAAGCTGAGATTCTGTAGAATATTTTAAAATTAAAAAAAATCTGAAATCTCGAATATGAAAAGTGAAAAAATGGCTTTGAAAGTTCCAATTTTGAAAAAAGTGACGTCATTTTGGACGCCGATAAATTTGAATTTTCAAAGGCATTTTTTCACTTTTCATAATCGAGATTTCAGATTTTTTTTAATTTTAAAATATTCTACAGAATCTCAGCTTTCATTTGAGCCAAAAAAATCAAAAACTCAAATTTTCAGCAAAATTCGGAAAATTTTCATTTTTACAGGGCCAAACAAAACCGTGAAATGTCGGGTGAACACAAAATGAATGATTTTTTTGTGATTTTTGCTAAAAATTTGAGTTTTTGATTTTTTTGGCTCAAATGAAAGCTGAGATTCTGTAGAATATTTTAAAATTAAAAAAAATCTGAAATCTCGAATATGAAAAGTGAAAAAATGGCTTTGAAAGTTCCAATTTTGAAAAAAGTGACGTCATTTTGGACGCGGATAAATTTGAATTTTCAAAGGCATTTTTTCACTTTTCATATTCGAGATTTCAGATTAATTTTAGTGTTAAAATATTCTCCAGAATCTCAGCTTTCATTTGAGCCAAAAAAATCAAAAAGTCAAATTTTCAGCAAAATTCGGAAAATTTTCATTTTTACAGGGCCAAACAAAACCGTGAAATGTCGGGTGAACACAAAATGAATGATTTTTTTGTGATTTTTGCTAAAAATTTGAGTTTTTGATTTTTTTGGCTCAAATGAAAGCTGAGATTCTGTAGAATATTTTAAAATTAAAAAAAATCTGAAATCTCGAATATGAAAAGTGAAAAAATGGCTTTGAAAGTTCCAATTTTGAAAAAAGTGACGTCATTTTGGACGCCGATAAATTTGAATTTTCAAAGGCATTTTTTCACTTTTCATATTCGAGATTTCAGATTAATTTTAGTGTTAAAATATTCTACAGAATCTCAGCTTTCATTTGAGCCAAAAAAATCAAAAACTCAAATTTTTAGCAAAAATCGCAAAAAAAACCATTCATTTTGTGTTCACCCGACATTTCACGGTTTTGTTTGGCCCTGTAAAAATGAAAATTTTCCGAATTTTGCTGAAAATTTGAGTTTTTGATTTTTTTAGCTTAAATGAAAGCTGAGATTCTGTAGAATATTTTAAAATTAAAAAAAATCTGAAATCTCGAATATGAAAAGTGAAAAAATGGCTTTGAAAGTTCCAATTTTGAAAAAAGTGACGTCATTTTGGACGCCGATAAATTTGAATTTTCAAAGGCATTTTTTCACTTTTCATATTCGAGATTTCAGATTTTTTTTAATTTTAAAATATTCTCCAGAATCTCAGCTTTCATTTAAGCTAAAAAAATCAAAAACTCAAATTTTCAGCAAAATTCGGAAAATTTTCATTTTTACAGGGCTAAACAAAACCGTGAAATGTCGGGTGAACACAAAATGAATGATTTTTTTGTGATTTTTGCTAAAAATTTGAGTTTTTGATTTTTTTGGCTCAAATGAAAGCTGAGATTCTGTAGAATATTTTAAAATTAAAAAAAATCTGAAATCTCGAATATGAAAAGTGAAAAAATGGCTTTGAAAGTTCCAATTTTGAAAAAAGTGACGTCATTTTGGACGCGGATAAATTTGAATTTTCAAAGGCATTTTTTCACTTTTCATATTCGAGATTTCAGATTAATTTTAGTGTTAAAATATTCTACAGAATCTCAGCTTTCATTTGAGCCAAAAAAATCAAAAACTCAAATTTTTAGCAAAAATCGCAAAAAAAACCATTCATTTTGTGTTCACCCGACATTTCACGGTTTTGTTTGGCCCTGTAAAAATGAAAATTTTCCGAATTTTGCTGAAAATTTGAGTTTTTGATTTTTTTAGCTTAAATGAAAGCTGAGATTCTGTAGAATATTTTAAAATTAAAAAAAATCTGAAATCTCGAATATGAAAAGTGAAAAAATGGCTTTGAAAGTTCCAATTTTGAAAAAAGTGACGTCATTTTGGACGCCGATAAATTTGAATTTTCAAAGGCATTTTTTCACTTTTCATAATCGAGATTTCAGATTTTTTTTAATTTTAAAATATTCTACAGAATCTCAGCTTTCATTTGAGCCAAAAAAATCAAAAACTCAAATTTTCAGCAAAATTCGGAAAATTTTCATTTTTACAGGGCCAAACAAAACCGTGAAATGTCGGGTGAACACAAAATGAATGATTTTTTTGTGATTTTTGCTAAAAATTTGAGTTTTTGATTTTTTTGGCTCAAATGAAAGCTGAGATTCTGTAGAATATTTTAAAATTAAAAAAAATCTGAAATCTCGAATATGAAAAGTGAAAAAATGGCTTTGAAAGTTCCAATTTTGAAAAAAGTGACGTCATTTTGGACGCCGATAAATTTGAATTTTCAAAGGCATTTTTTCACTTTTCATAATCGAGATTTCAGATTTTTTTTAATTTTAAAATATTCTACAGAATCTCAGCTTTCATTTGAGCCAAAAAAATCAAAAACTCAAATTTTCAGCAAAATTCGGAAAATTTTCATTTTTACAGGGCCAAACAAAACCGTGAAATGTCGGGTGAACACAAAATGAATGATTTTTTTGTGATTTTTGCTAAAAATTTGAGTTTTTGATTTTTTTGGCTCAAATGAAAGCTGAGATTCTGTAGAATATTTTAAAATTAAAAAAAATCTGAAATCTCGAATATGAAAAGTGAAAAAATGGCTTTGAAAGTTCCAATTTTGAAAAAAGTGACGTCATTTTGGACGCGGATAAATTTGAATTTTCAAAGGCATTTTTTCACTTTTCATATTCGAGATTTCAGATTAATTTTAGTGTTAAAATATTCTCCAGAATCTCAGCTTTCATTTGAGCCAAAAAAATCAAAAAGTCAAATTTTCAGCAAAATTCGGAAAATTTTCATTTTTACAGGGCCAAACAAAACCGTGAAATGTCGGGTGAACACAAAATGAATGATTTTTTTGTGATTTTTGCTAAAAATTTGAGTTTTTGATTTTTTTGGCTCAAATGAAAGCTGAGATTCTGTAGAATATTTTAAAATTAAAAAAAATCTGAAATCTCGAATATGAAAAGTGAAAAAATGGCTTTGAAAGTTCCAATTTTGAAAAAAGTGACGTCATTTTGGACGCCGATAAATTTGAATTTTCAAAGGCATTTTTTCACTTTTCATATTCGAGATTTCAGATTAATTTTAGTGTTAAAATATTCTACAGAATCTCAGCTTTCATTTGAGCCAAAAAAATCAAAAACTCAAATTTTTAGCAAAAATCGCAAAAAAAACCATTCATTTTGTGTTCACCCGACATTTCACGGTTTTGTTTGGCCCTGTAAAAATGAAAATTTTCCGAATTTTGCTGAAAATTTGAGTTTTTGATTTTTTTAGCTTAAATGAAAGCTGAGATTCTGTAGAATATTTTAAAATTAAAAAAAATCTGAAATCTCGAATATGAAAAGTGAAAAAATGGCTTTGAAAGTTCCAATTTTGAAAAAAGTGACGTCATTTTGGACGCCGATAAATTTGAATTTTCAAAGGCATTTTTTCACTTTTCATATTCGAGATTTCAGATTTTTTTTAATTTTAAAATATTCTCCAGAATCTCAGCTTTCATTTAAGCTAAAAAAATCAAAAACTCAAATTTTCAGCAAAATTCGGAAAATTTTCATTTTTACAGGGCTAAACAAAACCGTGAAATGTCGGGTGAACACAAAATGAATGATTTTTTTGTGATTTTTGCTAAAAATTTGAGTTTTTGATTTTTTTGGCTCAAATGAAAGCTGAGATTCTGTAGAATATTTTAAAATTAAAAAAAATCTGAAATCTCGAATATGAAAAGTGAAAAAATGGCTTTGAAAGTTCCAATTTTGAAAAAAGTGACGTCATTTTGGACGCGGATAAATTTGAATTTTCAAAGGCATTTTTTCACTTTTCATATTCGAGATTTCAGATTAATTTTAGTGTTAAAATATTCTACAGAATCTCAGCTTTCATTTGAGCCAAAAAAATCAAAAACTCAAATTTTTAGCAAAAATCGCAAAAAAAACCATTCATTTTGTGTTCACCCGACATTTCACGGTTTTGTTTGGCCCTGTAAAAATGAAAATTTTCCGAATTTTGCTGAAAATTTGAGTTTTTGATTTTTTTAGCTTAAATGAAAGCTGAGATTCTGTAGAATATTTTAAAATTAAAAAAAATCTGAAATCTCGAATATGAAAAGTGAAAAAATGGCTTTGAAAGTTCCAATTTTGAAAAAAGTGACGTCATTTTGGACGCCGATAAATTTGAATTTTCAAAGGCATTTTTTCACTTTTCATATTCGAGATTTCAGATTTTTTTAAATTTTAAAATATTCTCCAGAATCTCAGCTTTCATTTAAGCTAAAAAAATCAAAAACTCAAATTTTCAGCAAAATTCGGAAAATTTTCATTTTTACAGGGCTAAACAAAACCGTGAAATGTCGGGTGAACACAAAATGAATGATTTTTTTGTGATTTTTGCTAAAAATTTGAGTTTTTGATTTTTTTGGCTCAAATGAAAGCTGAGATTCTGTAGAATATTTTAAAATTAAAAAAAATCTGAAATCTCGAATATGAAAAGTGAAAAAATGGCTTTGAAAGTTCCAATTTTGAAAAAAGTGACGTCATTTTGGACGCCGATAAATTTGAATTTTCAAAGGCATTTTTTCACTTTTCATAATCGAGATTTCAGATTTTTTTTAATTTTAAAATATTCTACAGAATCTCAGCTTTCATTTGAGCCAAAAAAATAAAAAACTCAAATTTTCAGCAAAATTCGGAAAATTTTCATTTTTACAGGGCCAAACAAAACCGTGAAATGTCGGGTGAACACAAAATGAATGGTTTTTTTTGTGATTTTTGCTGAAAATTTGAGTTTTTGATTTTTTTAGCTTAAATGAAAGCTGAGATTCTGTAGAATATTTTAAAATTAAAAAAAATCTGAAATCTCGAATATGAAAAGTGAAAAAATGGCTTTGAAAGTTCCAATTTTGAAAAAGTGACGTCATTTTGGACGCCGATAAATTTGAATTTTCAAAGGCATTTTTTCACTTTTCATATTCGAGATTTCAGATTTTTTTTAATTTAAAATATTCTCCAGAATCTCAGCTTTCATTTAAGCTAAAAAAATCAAAAACTCAAATTTTCAGCAAAATTCGGAAAATTTCATTTTTACAGGGCTAAACAAAACCGTGAAATGTCGGGTGAACACAAAATGAATGATTTTTTTGTGATTTTTTGCTAAAAATTTGAGTTTTTGATTTTTTTGGCTCAAATGAAAGCTGAGATTCTGTAGAATATTTTAAAATTAAAAAAAATCTGAAATCTCGAATATGAAAAGTGAAAAAATGGCTTTGAAAGTTCCAATTTTGAAAAAAGTGACGTCATTTTGGACGCCGATAAATTTGAATTTTCAAAGGCATTTTTTTCACTTTTCATAATCGAGATTTCAGATTTTTTTTAATTTTAAAATATTCTACAGAATCTCAGCTTTCATTTGAGCCAAAAAAATCAAAAACTCAAATTTTCAGCAAAATTCGGAAAATTTTCATTTTTACAGGGCCAAACAAAACCGTGAAATGTCGGGTGAACACAAAATGAATGGTTTTTTTGTGATTTTTGCTAAAAATTTGAGTTTTTGATTTTTTTGGCTCAAATGAAAGCTGAGATTCTGTAGAATATTTTAAAATTAAAAAAAATCTGAAATCTCGAATATGAAAAGTGAAAAAATGGCTTTGAAAGTTCCAATTTTGAAAAAAGTGACGTCATTTTGGACGCGGATAAATTTGAATTTTCAAAGGCATTTTTTCACTTTTCATAATCGAGATTTCAGATTAATTTTAGTGTTAAAATATTCTCCAGAATCTCAGCTTTCATTTAAGCTAAAAAAATCAAAAACTCAAATTTTCAGCAAAATTCGGAAAATTTTCATTTTTACAGGGCCAAACAAAACCGTGAAATGTCGGTGTGAACACAAAATGAATGGTTTTTTTGTGATTTTTGCTAAAAATTTGAGTTTTTGATTTTTTTGGCTCAAATGAAAGCTGAGATTCTGTAGAATATTTTAAAATTAAAAAAAATCTGAAATCTCGAATATGAAAAGTGAAAAAATGGCTTTGAAAGTTCCAATTTTGAAAAAAGTGACGTCATTTTGGACGCGGATAAATTTGAATTTTCAAAGGCATTTTTTCACTTTTCATATTCGAGATTTCAGATTAATTTTAGTGTTAAAATATTCTACAGAATCTCAGCTTTCATTTGAGCCAAAAAAATCAAAAACTCAAATTTTTAGCAAAAATCGCAAAAAAACCATTCATTTTGTGTTCACGACCCGACATTTCACGGTTTTGTTTGGCCCTGTAAAATGAAAATTTTCCGAATTTTGCTGAAAATTTGAGTTTTTGATTTTTTTAGCTTAAATGAAAGCTGAGATTCTGTAGAATATTTATTTTAAAATTAAAAAAAATCTGAAATCTCGAATATGAAAAGTGAAAAAATGGCTTTGAAAGTTCCAATTTTGAAAAAAGTGACGTCATTTTGGACGCCGATAAATTTGAATTTTCAAAGGCATTTTTTCACTTTTCATATTCGAGATTTCAGATTTTTTTTAATTTTAAAATATTCTCCAGAATCTCAGCTTTCATTTAAGCTAAAAAAATCAAAAACTCAAATTTTCAGCAAAATTCGGAAAATTTTCATTTTTACAGGGCCAAACAAAACCGTGAAATGTCGGGTGAACACAAAATGAATGGTTTTTTTTGTGATTTTTGCTGAAAATTTGAGTTTTTGATTTTTTTAGCTTAAATGAAAGCTGAGATTCTGTAGAATATTTTAAAATTAAAAAAAATCTGAAATCTCGAATATGAAAAGTGAAAAAATGGCTTTGAAAGTTCCAATTTTGAAAAAGTGACGTCATTTTGGACGCCGATAAATTTGAATTTTCAAAGGCATTTTTTCACTTTTCATATTCGAGATTTCAGATTTTTTTTAATTTTAAAATATTCTCCAGAATCTCAGCTTTCATTTAAGCTAAAAAAATCAAAAACTCAAATTTTCAGAAAAATTCGGAAAATTTTCATTTTTACAGGGCTAAACAAAACCGTGAAATGTCGGGTGAACACAAAATGAATGATTTTTTTGTGATTTTTGCTAAAAATTTGAGTTTTTGATTTTTTTGGCTCAAATGAAAGCTGAGATTCTGTAGAATATTTTAAAATTAAAAAAATCTGAAATCTCGAATATGAAAAGTGAAAAAATGGCTTTGAAAGTTCCAATTTTGAAAAAAGTGACGTCATTTTGGACGCCGATAAATTTGAATTTTCAAAGGCATTTTTTCACTTTTCATAATCGAGATTTCAGATTTTTTTTAATTTTAAAATATTCTACAGAATCTCAGCTTTCATTTGAGCCAAAAAAATCAAAAACTCAAATTTTCAGCAAAATTCGGAAAATTTTCATTTTTACAGGGCCAAACAAAACGTGAAATGTCGGGTGAACACAAAATGAATGGTTTTTTTGTGATTTTTGCTAAAAATTTGAGTTTTTGATTTTTTTGGCTCAAATGAAAGCTGAGATTCTGTAGAATATTTTAAAATTAAAAAAAATCTGAAATCTCGAATATGAAAAGTGAAAAAATGGCTTTGAAAGTTCCAATTTGAAAAAAGTGACGTCATTTTGGACGCGGATAAATTTGAATTTTCAAAGGCATTTTTTCACTTTTCATAATCGAGATTTCAGATTAATTTTAGTGTTAAAATATTTATTCTCCAGAATCTCAGCTTTCATTTAAGCTAAAAAAATCAAAAACTCAAATTTTCAGCAAAATTCGGAAAATTTTCATTTTTACAGGGCCAAACAAAACCGTGAAATGTCGGGTGAACACAAAATGAATGGTTTTTTTGTGATTTTTGCTAAAAATTTGAGTTTTTGATTTTTTTGGCTCAAATGAAAGCTGAGATTCTGTAGAATATTTTAAAATTAAAAAAAATCTGAAATCTCGAATATGAAAAGTGAAAAAATGGCTTTGAAAGTTCCAATTTTGAAAAAAGTGACGTCATTTTGGACGCGGATAAATTTGAATTTTCAAAGGCATTTTTTCACTTTCATATTCGAGATTTCAGATTAATTTTAGTGTTAAAATATTCTACAGAATCTCAGCTTTCATTTGAGCCAAAAAAATCAAAAACTCAAATTTTTAGCAAAAATCGCAAAAAAAACCATTCATTTTGTGTTCACCCGACATTTCACGGTTTTGTTTGGCCCTGTAAAAATGAAAATTTTCCGAATTTTGCTGAAAATTTGAGTTTTTGATTTTTTTAGCTTAAATGAAAGCTGAG
>OY751563.1:7250566-7285136 GCA_963572285.1 Caenorhabditis drosophilae | reverse complement strand
TTGAATTTTCAAAGGCATTTTTTCACTTTTCATATTCGAGATTTCAGATTAATTTTAGTGTTAAAATATTCTACAGAATCTCAGCTTTCATTTGAGCCAAAAAAATCAAAAACTCAAATTTTTAGCAAAAATCGCAAAAAAAACCATTCATTTTGTGTTCACCCGACATTTCACGGTTTTGTTTGGCCCTGTAAAAATGAAAATTTTCCGAATTTTGCTGAAAATTTGAGTTTTTGATTTTTTTAGCTTAAATGAAAGCTGAGATTCTGTAGAATATTTTAAAATTAAAAAAAATCTGAAATCTCGAATATGAAAAGTGAAAAAATGGCTTTGAAAGTTCCAATTTTGAAAAAAGTGACGTCATTTTGGACGCGGATAAATTTGAATTTTCAAAGGCATTTTTTCACTTTTCATAATCGAGATTTCAGATTTTTTTTAATTTTAAAATATTCTACAGAATCTCAGCTTTCATTTGAGCCAAAAAAATCAAAAACTCAAATTTTCAGCAAAATTCGGAAAATTTTCATTTTTACAGGGCCAAACAAAACCGTGAAATGTCGGGTGAACACAAAATGAATGGTTTTTTTGTGATTTTTGCTAAAAATTTGAGTTTTTGATTTTTTTGGCTCAAATGAAAGCTGAGATTCTGTAGAATATTTTAAAATTAAAAAAAATCTGAAATCTCGAATATGAAAAGTGAAAAAATGGCTTTGAAAGTTCCAATTTTGAAAAAAGTGACGTCATTTTGGACGCGGATAAATTTGAATTTTCAAAGGCATTTTTTCACTTTTCATAATCGAGATTTCAGATTAATTTTAGTGTTAAAATATTCTCCAGAATCTCAGCTTTCATTTAAGCTAAAAAAATCAAAAACTCAAATTTTCAGCAAAATTCGGAAAATTTTCATTTTTACAGGGCCAAACAAAACCGTGAAATGTCGGGGTGAACACAAAATGAATGGTTTTTTTGTGATTTTTGCTAAAAATTTGAGTTTTTGATTTTTTTGGCTCAAATGAAAGCTGAGATTCTGTAGAATATTTTAAAATTAAAAAAAATCTGAAATCTCGAATATGAAAAGTGAAAAAATGGCTTTGAAAGTTCCAATTTTGAAAAAAGTGACGTCATTTTGGACGCGGATAAATTTGAATTTTCAAAGGCATTTTTTCACTTTTCATATTCGAGATTTCAGATTTTTTTTAATTTTAAAATATTCTCCAGAATCTCAGCTTTCATTTAAGCTAAAAAAATCAAAAACTCAAATTTTCAGCAAAATTCGGAAAATTTTCATTTTTACAGGGCTAAACAAAACCGTGAAATGTCGGGTGAACACAAAATGAATGGTTTTTTTTGTGATTTTTGCTAAAAATTTGAGTTTTTGATTTTTTTGGCTCAAATGAAAGCTGAGATTCTGTAGAATATTTTAAAATTAAAAAAAATCTGAAATCTCGAATATGAAAAGTGAAAAAATGGCTTTGAAAGTTCCAATTTTGAAAAAAGTGACGTCATTTTGGACGCGGATAAATTTGAATTTTCAAAGGCATTTTTTCACTTTTCATATTCGAGATTTCAGATTTTTTTTAATTTTAAAATATTCTACAGAATCTCAGCTTTCATTTGAGCCAAAAAAATCAAAAACTCAAATTTTCAGCAAAATTCGGAAAATTTTCATTTTTACAGGGCCAAACAAAACCGTGAAATGTCGGGTGAACACAAAATGAATGATTTTTTTTGTGATTTTTGCTAAAAATTTGAGTTTTTGATTTTTTTGGCTCAAATGAAAGCTGAGATTCTGTAGAATATTTTAAAATTAAAAAAAATCTGAAATCTCGAATATGAAAAGTGAAAAAATGGCTTTGAAAGTTCCAATTTTGAAAAAAGTGACGTCATTTTGGACGCGGATAAATTTGAATTTTCAAAGGCATTTTTTCACTTTTCATATTCGAGATTTCAGATTTTTTTTAATTTTAAAATATTCTACAGAATCTCAGCTTTCATTTGAGCCAAAAAAATCAAAAACTCAAATTTTCAGCAAAATTCGGAAAATTTTCATTTTTACAGGGCCAAACAAAACCGTGAAATGTCGGGTGAACACAAAATGAATGATTTTTTTTGTGATTTTTGCTAAAAATTTGAGTTTTTGATTTTTTTGGCTCAAATGAAAGCTGAGATTCTGTAGAATATTTTAAAATTAAAAAAAAATCTGAAATCTCGAATATGAAAAGTGAAAAAATGGCTTTGAAAGTTCCAATTTTGAAAAAAGTGACGTCATTTTGGACGCGGATAAATTTGAATTTTCAAAGGCATTTTTTCACTTTTCATATTCGAGATTTCAGATTAATTTTAGTGTTAAAATATTCTCCAGAATCTCAGCTTTCATTTGAGCCAAAAAAATCAAAAAGTCAAATTTTCAGCAAAATTCGGAAAATTTTCATTTTTGGGCCAAACAAAACCGTGAAATGTCGGGGTGAACACAAAATGAATGGTTTTTTTTTGTGATTTTTGCTAAAAATTTGAGTTTTTGATTTTTTTGGCTCAAATGAAAGCTGAGATTCTGTAGAATATTTTAAAATTAAAAAAAATCTGAAATCTCGAATATGAAAAGTGAAAAAATGGCTTTGAAAGTTCCAATTTTGAAAAAAGTGACGTCATTTTGGACGCGGATAAATTTGAATTTTCAAAGGCATTTTTTCACTTTTCATATTCGAGATTTCAGATTAATTTTAGTGTTAAAATATTCTCCAGAATCTCAGCTTTCATTTGAGCCAAAAAAATCAAAAAGTCAAATTTTCAGCAAAATTCGGAAAATTTTCATTTTTACAGGGCCAAACAAAACCGTGAAATGTCGGGTGAACACAAAATGAATGATTTTTTTGTGATTTTTGCTGAAAATTTGAGTTTTTGATTTTTTTAGCTTAAATGAAAGCTGAGATTCTGTAGAATATTTTAAAATTAAAAAAAATCTGAAATCTCGAATATGAAAAGTGAAAAAATGGCTTTGAAAGTTCCAATTTTGAAAAAAGTGACGTCATTTTGGACGCCGATAAATTTGAATTTTCAAAGGCATTTTTTCACTTTTCATATTCGAGATTTCAGATTTTTTTTAATTTTAAAATATTCTCCAGAATCTCAGCTTTCATTTAAGCTAAAAAAATCAAAAACTCAAATTTTCAGCAAAATTCGGAAAATTTTCATTTTTACAGGGCTAAACAAAACCGTGAAATGTCGGGTGAACACAAAATGAATGATTTTTTTGTGATTTTTGCTAAAAATTTGAGTTTTTGATTTTTTTGGCTCAAATGAAAGCTGAGATTCTGTAGAATATTTTAAAATTTAAAAAAATCTGAAATCTCGAATATGAAAAGTGAAAAAATGGCTTTGAAAGTTCCAATTTTGAAAAAAGTGACGTCATTTTGGACGCCGATAAATTTGAATTTTCAAAGGCATTTTTTCACTTTTCATAATCGAGATTTCAGATTTTTTTTAATTTTAAAATATTCTACAGAATCTCAGCTTTCATTTGAGCCAAAAAAATCAAAAACTCAAATTTTCAGCAAAATTCGGAAAATTTTCATTTTTACAGGGCCAAACAAAACCGTGAAATGTCGGGTGAACACAAAATGAATGGTTTTTTTGTGATTTTTGCTAAAAATTTGAGTTTTTGATTTTTTTGGCTCAAATGAAAGCTGAGATTCTGTAGAATATTTTAAAATTAAAAAAAATCTGAAATCTCGAATATGAAAAGTGAAAAAATGGCTTTGAAAGTTCCAATTTTGAAAAAAGTGACGTCATTTTGGACGCGGATAAATTTGAATTTTCAAAGGCATTTTTTCACTTTTCATAATCGAGATTTCAGATTAATTTTAGTGTTAAAATATTCTCCAGAATCTCAGCTTTCATTTAAGCTAAAAAAATCAAAAACTCAAATTTTCAGCAAAATTCGGAAAATTTTCATTTTTACAGGGCCAAACAAAACCGTGAAATGTCGGGTGAACACAAAATGAATGGTTTTTTTTGTGATTTTTGCTAAAAATTTGAGTTTTTGATTTTTTTGGCTCAAATGAAAGCTGAGATTCTGTAGAATATTTTAAAATTAAAAAAAATCTGAAATCTCGAATATGAAAAGTGAAAAAAATGGCTTTGAAAGTTCCAATTTTGAAAAAAGTGACGTCATTTTGGACGCCGATAAATTTGAATTTTCAAAGGCATTTTTTCACTTTTCATATTCGAGATTTCAGATTAATTTTAGTGTTAAAATATTCTACAGAATCTCAGCTTTCATTTGAGCCAAAAAAATCAAAAACTCAAATTTTTAGCAAAAATCGCAAAAAAAACCATTCATTTTGTGTTCACCCGACATTTCACGGTTTTGTTTGGCCCTGTAAAAATGAAAATTTTCCGAATTTTGCTGAAAATTTGAGTTTTTGATTTTTTTAGCTTAAATGAAAGCTGAGATTCTGTAGAATATTTTAAAATTAAAAAAAATCTGAAATCTCGAATATGAAAAGTGAAAAAATGGCTTTGAAAGTTCCAATTTTGAAAAAAGTGACGTCATTTTGGACGCCGATAAATTTGAATTTTCAAAGGCATTTTTTCACTTTTCATATTCGAGATTTCAGATTAATTTTAGTGTTAAAATATTCTACAGAATCTCAGCTTTCATTTGAGCCAAAAAAATCAAAAACTCAAATTTTTAGCAAAAATCGCAAAAAAAACCATTCATTTTGTGTTCACCCGACATTTCACGGTTTTGTTTGGCCCTGTAAAAATGAAAATTTTCCGAATTTTGCTGAAAATTTGAGTTTTTGATTTTTTTAGCTTAAATGAAAGCTGAGATTCTGTAGAATATTTTAAAATTAAAAAAAATCTGAAATCTCGAATATGAAAAGTGAAAAAATGGCTTTGAAAGTTCCAATTTTGAAAAAAGTGACGTCATTTTGGACGCGGATAAATTTGAATTTTCAAAGGCATTTTTTCACTTTTCATAATCGAGATTTCAGATTTTTTTTAATTTTAAAATATTCTACAGAATCTCAGCTTTCATTTGAGCCAAAAAAATCAAAAACTCAAATTTTCAGCAAAATTCGGAAAATTTTCATTTTTACAGGGCCAAACAAAACCGTGAAATGTCGGGGTGAACACAAAATGAATGGTTTTTTTTGTGATTTTTGCTAAAAATTTGAGTTTTTGATTTTTTTGGCTCAAATGAAAGCTGAGATTCTGTAGAATATTTTAAAATTAAAAAAAATCTGAAATCTCGAATATGAAAAGTGAAAAAATGGCTTTGAAAGTTCCAATTTTGAAAAAAGTGACGTCATTTTGGACGCGGATAAATTTGAATTTTCAAAGGCATTTTTTCACTTTTCATAATCGAGATTTCAGATTAATTTTAGTGTTAAAATATTCTCCAGAATCTCAGCTTTCATTTAAGCTAAAAAAATCAAAAACTCAAATTTTCAGCAAAATTCGGAAAATTTTCATTTTTACAGGGCCAAACAAAACCGTGAAATGTCGGGTGAACACAAAATGAATGGTTTTTTTTGTGATTTTTGCTAAAAATTTGAGTTTTTGATTTTTTTGGCTCAAATGAAAGCTGAGATTCTGTAGAATATTTTAAAATTAAAAAAAATCTGAAATCTCGAATATGAAAAGTGAAAAAATGGCTTTGAAAGTTCCAATTTTGAAAAAAGTGACGTCATTTTGGACGCGGATAAATTTGAATTTTCAAAGGCATTTTTTCACTTTTCATATTCGAGATTTCAGATTTTTTTTAATTTTAAAATATTCTCCAGAATCTCAGCTTTCATTTAAGCTAAAAAAATCAAAAACTCAAATTTTCAGCAAAATTCGGAAAATTTTCATTTTTACAGGGCTAAACAAAACCGTGAAATGTCGGGTGAACACAAAATGAATGGTTTTTTTTGTGATTTTTGCTAAAAATTTGAGTTTTTGATTTTTTTGGCTCAAATGAAAGCTGAGATTCTGTAGAATATTTTAAAATTAAAAAAAATCTGAAATCTCGAATATGAAAAGTGAAAAAATGGCTTTGAAAGTTCCAATTTTGAAAAAAGTGACGTCATTTTGGACGCGGATAAATTTGAATTTTCAAAGGCATTTTTTCACTTTTCATATTCGAGATTTCAGATTTTTTTTAATTTTAAAATATTCTACAGAATCTCAGCTTTCATTTGAGCCAAAAAAATCAAAAACTCAAATTTTCAGCAAAATTCGGAAAATTTTCATTTTTACAGGGCCAAACAAAACCGTGAAATGTCGGGGTGAACACAAAATGAATGATTTTTTTGTGATTTTTGCTAAAAATTTGAGTTTTTGATTTTTTTGGCTCAAATGAAAGCTGAGATTCTGTAGAATATTTTAAAATTAAAAAAAATCTGAAATCTCGAATATGAAAAGTGAAAAAATGGCTTTGAAAGTTCCAATTTTGAAAAAAGTGACGTCATTTTGGACGCGGATAAATTTGAATTTTCAAAGGCATTTTTTCACTTTTCATATTCGAGATTTCAGATTAATTTTAGTGTTAAAATATTCTCCAGAATCTCAGCTTTCATTTGAGCCAAAAAAATCAAAAAGTCAAATTTTCAGCAAAATTCGGAAAATTTTCATTTTTGGGCCAAACAAAACCGTGAAATGTCGGGTGAACACAAAATGAATGGTTTTTTTTGTGATTTTTGCTAAAAATTTGAGTTTTTGATTTTTTTGGCTCAAATGAAAGCTGAGATTCTGTAGAATATTTTAAAATTAAAAAAAATCTGAAATCTCGAATATGAAAAGTGAAAAAATGGCTTTGAAAGTTCCAATTTTGAAAAAAGTGACGTCATTTTGGACGCGGATAAATTTGAATTTTCAAAGGCATTTTTTCACTTTTCATATTCGAGATTTCAGATTAATTTTAGTGTTAAAATATTCTCCAGAATCTCAGCTTTCATTTGAGCCAAAAAAATCAAAAAGTCAAATTTTCAGCAAAATTCGGAAAATTTTCATTTTTACAGGGCCAAACAAAACCGTGAAATGTCGGGGTGAACACAAAATGAATGATTTTTTTGTGATTTTTGCTGAAAATTTGAGTTTTTGATTTTTTTAGCTTAAATGAAAGCTGAGATTCTGTAGAATATTTTAAAATTAAAAAAAATCTGAAATCTCGAATATGAAAAGTGAAAAAATGGCTTTGAAAGTTCCAATTTTGAAAAAAGTGACGTCATTTTGGACGCCGATAAATTTGAATTTTCAAAGGCATTTTTTCACTTTTCATATTCGAGATTTCAGATTTTTTTTAATTTTAAAATATTCTCCAGAATCTCAGCTTTCATTTAAGCTAAAAAAATCAAAAACTCAAATTTTCAGCAAAATTCGGAAAATTTTCATTTTTACAGGGCTAAACAAAACCGTGAAATGTCGGGTGAACACAAAATGAATGATTTTTTTGTGATTTTTGCTAAAAATTTGAGTTTTTGATTTTTTTGGCTCAAATGAAAGCTGAGATTCTGTAGAATATTTTAAAATTTAAAAAAATCTGAAATCTCGAATATGAAAAGTGAAAAAATGGCTTTGAAAGTTCCAATTTTGAAAAAAGTGACGTCATTTTGGACGCCGATAAATTTGAATTTTCAAAGGCATTTTTTCACTTTTCATAATCGAGATTTCAGATTTTTTTTAATTTTAAAATATTCTACAGAATCTCAGCTTTCATTTGAGCCAAAAAAATCAAAAACTCAAATTTTCAGCAAAATTCGGAAAATTTTCATTTTTACAGGGCCAAACAAAACCGTGAAATGTCGGGTGAACACAAAATGAATGATTTTTTTGTGATTTTTGCTAAAAATTTGAGTTTTTGATTTTTTTGGCTCAAATGAAAGCTGAGATTCTGTAGAATATTTTAAAATTAAAAAAAATCTGAAATCTCGAATATGAAAAGTGAAAAAATGGCTTTGAAAGTTCCAATTTTGAAAAAAGTGACGTCATTTTGGACGCCGATAAATTTGAATTTTCAAAGGCATTTTTTCACTTTTCATAATCGAGATTTCAGATTTTTTTTAATTTTAAAATATTCTACAGAATCTCAGCTTTCATTTAAGCTAAAAAAATCAAAAACTCAAATTTTCAGCAAAATTCGGAAAATTTTCATTTTTACAGGGCCAAACAAAACCGTGAAATGTCGGGTGAACACAAAATGAATGATTTTTTTTGTGATTTTTGCTAAAAATTTGAGTTTTTGATTTTTTTGGCTCAAATGAAAGCTGAGATTCTGTAGAATATTTTAAAATTAAAAAAAATCTGAAATCTCGAATATGAAAAGTGAAAAAATGGCTTTGAAAGTTCCAATTTTGAAAAAAGTGACGTCATTTTGGACGCGGATAAATTTGAATTTTCTAAGGCATTTTTTCACTTTTCATAATCGAGATTTCAGATTAATTTTAGTGTTAAAATATTCTCCAGAATCTCAGCTTTCATTTAAGCTAAAAAAATCAAAAACTCAAATTTTCAGCAAAATTCGGAAAATTTTCATTTTTACAGGGCCAAACAAAACCGTGAAATGTCGGGTGAACACAAAATGAATGATTTTTTTGTGATTTTTGCTAAAAATTTGAGTTTTTGATTTTTTTGGCTCAAATGAAAGCTGAGATTCTGTAGAATATTTTAAAATTAAAAAAAATCTGAAATCTCGAATATGAAAAGTGAAAAAATGGCTTTGAAAGTTCCAATTTTGAAAAAAGTGACGTCATTTTGGACGCGGATAAATTTGAATTTTCAAAGGCATTTTTTCACTTTTCATAATCGAGATTTCAGATTTTTTTTAATTTTAAAATATTCTACAGAATCTCAGCTTTCATTTGAGCCAAAAAAATCAAAAAGTCAAATTTTCAGCAAAATTCGGAAAATTTTCATTTTTGGGCCAAACAAAACCGTGAAATGTCGGGTGAACACAAAATGAATGGTTTTTTTTGTGATTTTTGCTAAAAATTTGAGTTTTTGATTTTTTTGGCTCAAATGAAAGCTGAGATTCTGTAGAATATTTTAAAATTAAAAAAAATCTGAAATCTCGAATATGAAAAGTGAAAAAATGGCTTTGAAAGTTCCAATTTTGAAAAAAGTGACGTCATTTTGGACGCGGATAAATTTGAATTTTCAAAGGCATTTTTTCACTTTTCATATTCGAGATTTCAGATTAATTTTAGTGTTAAAATATTCTCCAGAATCTCAGCTTTCATTTGAGCCAAAAAAATCAAAAAGTCAAATTTTCAGCAAAATTCGGAAAATTTTCATTTTTACAGGGCCAAACAAAACCGTGAAATGTCGGGTGAACACAAAATGAATGATTTTTTTGTGATTTTTGCTAAAAATTTGAGTTTTTGATTTTTTTGGCTCAAATGAAAGCTGAGATTCTGTAGAATATTTTAAAATTAAAAAAAATCTGAAATCTCGAATATGAAAAGTGAAAAAATGGCTTTGAAAGTTCCAATTTTGAAAAAAGTGACGTCATTTTGGACGCGGATAAATTTGAATTTTCAAAGGCATTTTTTCACTTTTCATAATCGAGATTTCAGATTTTTTTTAATTTTAAAATATTCTACAGAATCTCAGCTTTCATTTAAGCTAAAAAAATCAAAAACTCAAATTTTCAGCAAAATTCGGAAAATTTTCATTTTTACAGGGCCAAACAAAACCGTGAAATGTCGGGTGAACACAAAATGAATGATTTTTTTGTGATTTTTGCTAAAAATTTGAGTTTTTGATTTTTTTGGCTCAAATGAAAGCTGAGATTCTGTAGAATATTTTAAAATTAAAAAAAATCTGAAATCTCGAATATGAAAAGTGAAAAAATGGCTTTGAAAGTTCCAATTTTGAAAAAAGTGACGTCATTTTGGACGCGGATAAATTTGAATTTTCAAAGGCATTTTTTCACTTTTCATAATCGAGATTTCAGATTTTTTTTAATTTTAAAATATTCTACAGAATCTCAGCTTTCATTTAAGCTAAAAAAATCAAAAACTCAAATTTTCAGCAAAATTCGGAAAATTTTCATTTTTACAGGGCCAAACAAAACCGTGAAATGTCGGGTGAACACAAAATGAATGATTTTTTTGTGATTTTTGCTAAAAATTTGAGTTTTTGATTTTTTTGGCTCAAATGAAAGCTGAGATTCTGTAGAATATTTTAAAATTAAAAAAAATCTGAAATCTCGAATATGAAAAGTGAAAAAATGGCTTTGAAAGTTCCAATTTTGAAAAAAGTGACGTCATTTTGGACGCCGATAAATTTGAATTTTCAAAGGCATTTTTTCACTTTTCATAATCGAGATTTCAGATTTTTTTTAATTTTAAAATATTCTACAGAATCTCAGCTTTCATTTAAGCTAAAAAAATCAAAAACTCAAATTTTCAGCAAAATTCGGAAAATTTTCATTTTTACAGGGCCAAACAAAACCGTGAAATGTCGGGTGAACACAAAATGAATGATTTTTTTGTGATTTTTGCTAAAAATTTGAGTTTTTGATTTTTTTGGCTCAAATGAAAGCTGAGATTCTGTAGAATATTTTAAAATTAAAAAAAATCTGAAATCTCGAATATGAAAAGTGAAAAAATGGCTTTGAAAGTTCCAATTTTGAAAAAAGTGACGTCATTTTGGACGCGGATAAATTTGAATTTTCAAAGGCATTTTTTCACTTTTCATAATCGAGATTTCAGATTAATTTTAGTGTTAAAATATTCTCCAGAATCTCAGCTTTCATTTAAGCTAAAAAAATCAAAAACTCAAATTTTCAGCAAAATTCGGAAAATTTTCATTTTTACAGGGCCAAACAAAACCGTGAAATGTCGGGTGAACACAAAATGAATGATTTTTTTGTGATTTTTGCTAAAAATTTGAGTTTTTGATTTTTTTGGCTCAAATGAAAGCTGAGATTCTGTAGAATATTTTAAAATTAAAAAAAATCTGAAATCTCGAATATGAAAAGTGAAAAAATGGCTTTGAAAGTTCCAATTTTGAAAAAAGTGACGTCATTTTGGACGCGGATAAATTTGAATTTTCAAAGGCATTTTTTCACTTTTCATAATCGAGATTTCAGATTTTTTTTAATTTTAAAATATTCTACAGAATCTCAGCTTTCATTTGAGCCAAAAAAATCAAAAAGTCAAATTTTCAGCAAAATTCGGAAAATTTTCATTTTTGGGCCAAACAAAACCGTGAAATGTCGGGTGAACACAAAATGAATGGTTTTTTTTGTGATTTTTGCTAAAAATTTGAGTTTTTGATTTTTTTGGCTCAAATGAAAGCTGAGATTCTGTAGAATATTTTAAAATTAAAAAAAATCTGAAATCTCGAATATGAAAAGTGAAAAAATGGCTTTGAAAGTTCCAATTTTGAAAAAAGTGACGTCATTTTGGACGCCGATAAATTTGAATTTTCAAAGGCATTTTTTCACTTTTCATATTCGAGATTTCAGATTAATTTTAGTGTTAAAATATTCTCCAGAATCTCAGCTTTCATTTGAGCCAAAAAAATCAAAAAGTCAAATTTTCAGCAAAATTCGGAAAATTTTCATTTTTACAGGGCCAAACAAAACCGTGAAATGTCGGGTGAACACAAAATGAATGGTTTTTTTTGTGATTTTTGCTAAAAATTTGAGTTTTTGATTTTTTTGGCTCAAATGAAAGCTGAGATTCTGTAGAATATTTTAAAATTAAAAAAAATCTGAAATCTCGAATATGAAAAGTGAAAAAATGGCTTTGAAAGTTCCAATTTTGAAAAAAGTGACGTCATTTTGGACGCCGATAAATTTGAATTTTCAAAGGCATTTTTTCACTTTTCATATTCGAGATTTCAGATTAATTTTAGTGTTAAAATATTCTACAGAATCTCAGCTTTCATTTGAGCCAAAAAAATCAAAAACTCAAATTTTTAGCAAAATTCGGAAAATTTTCATTTTTGGGCCAAACAAAACCGTGAAATGTCGGGTGAACACAAAATGAATGGTTTTTTTTGTGATTTTTGCTAAAAATTTGAGTTTTTGATTTTTTTGGCTCAAATGAAAGCTGAGATTCTGTAGAATATTTTAAAATTAAAAAAAATCTGAAATCTCGAATATGAAAAGTGAAAAAATGGCTTTGAAAGTTCCAATTTTGAAAAAAGTGACGTCATTTTGGACGCGGATAAATTTGAATTTTCAAAGGCATTTTTTCACTTTTCATATTCGAGATTTCAGATTTTTTTTAATTTTAAAATATTCTCCAGAATCTCAGCTTTCATTTAAGCTAAAAAAATCAAAAACTCAAATTTTCAGCAAAATTCGGAAAATTTTCATTTTTACAGGGCTAAACAAAACCGTGAAATGTCGGGTGAACACAAAATGAATGATTTTTTTGTGATTTTTGCTGAAAATTTGAGTTTTTGATTTTTTTAGCTTAAATGAAAGCTGAGATTCTGTAGAATATTTTAAAATTAAAAAAAATCTGAAATCTCGAGGGCCAAACAAAACCGTGAAATGTCGGGTGAACACAAAATGAATGATTTTTTTGTGATTTTTGCTAAAAATTTGAGTTTTTGATTTTTTTGGCTCAAATGAAAGCTGAGATTCTGTAGAATATTTTAAAATTAAAAAAAATCTGAAATCTCGAATATGAAAAGTGAAAAAATGGCTTTGAAAGTTCCAATTTTGAAAAAAGTGACGTCATTTTGGACGCCGATAAATTTGAATTTTCAAAGGCATTTTTTCACTTTTCATAATCGAGATTTCAGATTTTTTTTAATTTTAAAATATTCTACAGAATCTCAGCTTTCATTTAAGCTAAAAAAATCAAAAACTCAAATTTTCAGCAAAATTCGGAAAATTTTCATTTTTACAGGGCCAAACAAAACCGTGAAATGTCGGGTGAACACAAAATGAATGATTTTTTTGTGATTTTTGCTAAAAATTTGAGTTTTTGATTTTTTTGGCTCAAATGAAAGCTGAGATTCTGTAGAATATTTTAAAATTAAAAAAAATCTGAAATCTCGAATATGAAAAGTGAAAAAATGGCTTTGAAAGTTCCAATTTTGAAAAAAGTGACGTCATTTTGGACGCGGATAAATTTGAATTTTCAAAGGCATTTTTTCACTTTTCATAATCGAGATTTCAGATTAATTTTAGTGTTAAAATATTCTCCAGAATCTCAGCTTTCATTTAAGCTAAAAAAATCAAAAACTCAAATTTTCAGCAAAATTCGGAAAATTTTCATTTTTACAGGGCCAAACAAAACCGTGAAATGTCGGGTGAACACAAAATGAATGATTTTTTTGTGATTTTTGCTAAAAATTTGAGTTTTTGATTTTTTTGGCTCAAATGAAAGCTGAGATTCTGTAGAATATTTTAAAATTAAAAAAAATCTGAAATCTCGAATATGAAAAGTGAAAAAATGGCTTTGAAAGTTCCAATTTTGAAAAAAGTGACGTCATTTTGGACGCCGATAAATTTGAATTTTCAAAGGCATTTTTTCACTTTTCATATTCGAGATTTCAGATTAATTTTAGTGTTAAAATATTCTACAGAATCTCAGCTTTCATTTGAGCCAAAAAAATCAAAAACTCAAATTTTTAGCAAAATTCGGAAAATTTTCATTTTTGGGCCAAACAAAACCGTGAAATGTCGGGTGAACACAAAATGAATGGTTTTTTTTTGTGATTTTTGCTAAAAATTTGAGTTTTTGATTTTTTTGGCTCAAATGAAAGCTGAGATTCTGTAGAATATTTTAAAATTAAAAAAAATCTGAAATCTCGAATATGAAAAGTGAAAAAATGGCTTTGAAAGTTCCAATTTTGAAAAAAGTGACGTCATTTTGGACGCCGATAAATTTGAATTTTCAAAGGCATTTTTTCACTTTTCATAATCGAGATTTCAGATTTTTTTTAATTTTAAAATATTCTACAGAATCTCAGCTTTCATTTAAGCTAAAAAAATCAAAAACTCAAATTTTCAGCAAAATTCGGAAAATTTTCATTTTTACAGGGCCAAACAAAACCGTGAAATGTCGGGTGAACACAAAATGAATGATTTTTTTGTGATTTTTGCTAAAAATTTGAGTTTTTGATTTTTTTGGCTCAAATGAAAGCTGAGATTCTGTAGAATATTTTAAAATTAAAAAAAATCTGAAATCTCGAATATGAAAAGTGAAAAAATGGCTTTGAAAGTTCCAATTTTGAAAAAAGTGACGTCATTTTGGACGCGGATAAATTTGAATTTTCAAAGGCATTTTTTCACTTTTCATAATCGAGATTTCAGATTAATTTTAGTGTTAAAATATTCTCCAGAATCTCAGCTTTCATTTAAGCTAAAAAAATCAAAAACTCAAATTTTCAGCAAAATTCGGAAAATTTTCATTTTTACAGGGCCAAACAAAACCGTGAAATGTCGGTGTGAACACAAAATGAATGATTTTTTTGTGATTTTTGCTAAAAATTTGAGTTTTTGATTTTTTTGGCTCAAATGAAAGCTGAGATTCTGTAGAATATTTTAAAATTAAAAAAAATCTGAAATCTCGAATATGAAAAGTGAAAAAATGGCTTTGAAAGTTCCAATTTTGAAAAAAGTGACGTCATTTTGGACGCGGATAAATTTGAATTTTCAAAGGCATTTTTTCACTTTTCATAATCGAGATTTCAGATTTTTTTTAATTTTAAAATATTCTACAGAATCTCAGCTTTCATTTGAGCCAAAAAAATCAAAAAGTCAAATTTTCAGCAAAATTCGGAAAATTTTCATTTTTGGGCCAAACAAAACCGTGAAATGTCGGGTGAACACAAAATGAATGGTTTTTTTTGTGATTTTTGCTAAAAATTTGAGTTTTTGATTTTTTTGGCTCAAATGAAAGCTGAGATTCTGTAGAATATTTTAAAATTAAAAAAAATCTGAAATCTCGAATATGAAAAGTGAAAAAATGGCTTTGAAAGTTCCAATTTTGAAAAAAGTGACGTCATTTTGGACGCGGATAAATTTGAATTTTCAAAGGCATTTTTTCACTTTTCATATTCGAGATTTCAGATTAATTTTAGTGTTAAAATATTCTCCAGAATCTCAGCTTTCATTTGAGCCAAAAAAATCAAAAAGTCAAATTTTCAGCAAAATTCGGAAAATTTTCATTTTTACAGGGCCAAACAAAACCGTGAAATGTCGGGTGAACACAAAATGAATGGTTTTTTTTGTGATTTTTGCTAAAAATTTGAGTTTTTGATTTTTTTGGCTCAAATGAAAGCTGAGATTCTGTAGAATATTTTAAAATTAAAAAAAATCTGAAATCTCGAATATGAAAAGTGAAAAAATGGCTTTGAAAGTTCCAATTTTGAAAAAAGTGACGTCATTTTGGACGCCGATAAATTTGAATTTTCAAAGGCATTTTTTCACTTTTCATATTCGAGATTTCAGATTAATTTTAGTGTTAAAATATTCTACAGAATCTCAGCTTTCATTTGAGCCAAAAAAATCAAAAACTCAAATTTTTAGCAAAAATCGCAAAAAAAACCATTCATTTTGTGTTCACCCGACATTTCACGGTTTTGTTTGGCCCTGTAAAAATGAAAATTTTCCGAATTTTGCTGAAAATTTGAGTTTTTGATTTTTTTAGCTTAAATGAAAGCTGAGATTCTGTAGAATATTTTAAAATTAAAAAAAATCTGAAATCTCGAATATGAAAAGTGAAAAAATGGCTTTGAAAGTTCCAATTTTGAAAAAAGTGACGTCATTTTGGACGCGGATAAATTTGAATTTTCAAAGGCATTTTTTCACTTTTCATAATCGAGATTTCAGATTTTTTTTAATTTTAAAATATTCTACAGAATCTCAGCTTTCATTTGAGCCAAAAAAATCAAAAACTCAAATTTTCAGCAAAATTCGGAAAATTTTCATTTTTACAGGGCCAAACAAAACCGTGAAATGTCGGGTGAACACAAAATGAATGGTTTTTTTTGTGATTTTTGCTAAAAATTTGAGTTTTTGATTTTTTTGGCTCAAATGAAAGCTGAGATTCTGTAGAATATTTTAAAATTAAAAAAAATCTGAAATCTCGAATATGAAAAGTGAAAAAATGGCTTTGAAAGTTCCAATTTTGAAAAAAGTGACGTCATTTTGGACGCGGATAAATTTGAATTTTCAAAGGCATTTTTTCACTTTTCATAATCGAGATTTCAGATTTTTTTTAATTTTAAAATATTCTACAGAATCTCAGCTTTCATTTGAGCCAAAAAAATCAAAAACTCAAATTTTCAGCAAAATTCGGAAAATTTTCATTTTTACAGGGCCAAACAAAACCGTGAAATGTCGGGTGAACACAAAATGAATGGTTTTTTTTGTGATTTTTGCTAAAAATTTGAGTTTTTGATTTTTTTGGCTCAAATGAAAGCTGAGATTCTGTAGAATATTTTAAAATTAAAAAAAATCTGAAATCTCGAATATGAAAAGTGAAAAAATGGCTTTGAAAGTTCCAATTTTGAAAAAAGTGACGTCATTTTGGACGCGGATAAATTTGAATTTTCAAAGGCATTTTTTCACTTTTCATATTCGAGATTTCAGATTAATTTTAGTGTTAAAATATTCTCCAGAATCTCAGCTTTCATTTAAGCTAAAAAAATCAAAAACTCAAATTTTCAGCAAAATTCGGAAAATTTTCATTTTTACAGGGCCAAACAAAACCGTGAAATGTCGGGTGAACACAAAATGAATGATTTTTTTGTGATTTTTGCTAAAAATTTGAGTTTTTGATTTTTTTGGCTCAAATGAAAGCTGAGATTCTGTAGAATATTTTAAAATTAAAAAAAATCTGAAATCTCGAATATGAAAAGTGAAAAAATGGCTTTGAAAGTTCCAATTTTGAAAAAAGTGACGTCATTTTGGACGCGGATAAATTTGAATTTTCAAAGGCATTTTTTCACTTTTCATAATCGAGATTTCAGATTAATTTTAGTGTTAAAATATTCTCCAGAATCTCAGCTTTCATTTGAGCCAAAAAAATCAAAAAGTCAAATTTTCAGCAAAATTCGGAAAATTTTCATTTTTGGGCCAAACAAAACCGTGAAATGTCGGGGTGAACACAAAATGAATGGTTTTTTTTGTGATTTTTGCTAAAAATTTGAGTTTTTGATTTTTTTGGCTCAAATGAAAGCTGAGATTCTGTAGAATATTTTAAAATTAAAAAAAATCTGAAATCTCGAATATGAAAAGTGAAAAAATGGCTTTGAAAGTTCCAATTTTGAAAAAAGTGACGTCATTTTGGACGCGGATAAATTTGAATTTTCAAAGGCATTTTTTCACTTTTCATATTCGAGATTTCAGATTTTTTTTAATTTTAAAATATTCTCCAGAATCTCAGCTTTCATTTAAGCTAAAAAAATCAAAAACTCAAATTTTCAGCAAAATTCGGAAAATTTTCATTTTTACAGGGCTAAACAAAACCGTGAAATGTCGGGTGAACACAAAATGAATGATTTTTTTGTGATTTTTGCTAAAAATTTGAGTTTTTGATTTTTTTGGCTCAAATGAAAGCTGAGATTCTGTAGAATATTTTAAAATTAAAAAAAATCTGAAATCTCGAATATGAAAAGTGAAAAAATGGCTTTGAAAGTTCCAATTTTGAAAAAAGTGACGTCATTTTGGACGCGGATAAATTTGAATTTTCAAAGGCATTTTTTCACTTTTCATATTCGAGATTTCAGATTAATTTTAGTGTTAAAATATTCTCCAGAATCTCAGCTTTCATTTAAGCTAAAAAAATCAAAAACTCAAATTTTCAGCAAAATTCGGAAAATTTTCATTTTTACAGGGCCAAACAAAACCGTGAAATGTCGGGTGAACACAAAATGAATGATTTTTTTGTGATTTTTGCTAAAAATTTGAGTTTTTGATTTTTTTGGCTCAAATGAAAGCTGAGATTCTGTAGAATATTTTAAAATTAAAAAAAATCTGAAATCTCGAATATGAAAAGTGAAAAAATGGCTTTGAAAGTTCCAATTTTGAAAAAAGTGACGTCATTTTGGACGCGGATAAATTTGAATTTTCAAAGGCATTTTTTCACTTTTCATATTCGAGATTTCAGATTAATTTTAGTGTTAAAATATTCTCCAGAATCTCAGCTTTCATTTGAGCCAAAAAAATCAAAAACTCAAATTTTTAGCAAAAATCGCAAAAAAAACCATTCATTTTGTGTTCACCCGACATTTCACGGTTTTGTTTGGCCCTGTAAAAATGAAAATTTTCCGAATTTTGCTGAAAATTTGAGTTTTTGATTTTTTTAGCTTAAATGAAAGCTGAGATTCTGTAGAATATTTTAAAATTAAAAAAATCTGAAATCTCGAATATGAAAAGTGAAAAAATGGCTTTGAAAGTTCCAATTTTGAAAAAAGTGACGTCATTTTGGACGCCGATAAATTTGAATTTTCAAAGGCATTTTTTCACTTTTCATATTCGAGATTTCAGATTAATTTTAGTGTTAAAATATTCTCCAGAATCTCAGCTTTCATTTGAGCCAAAAAAATCAAAAAGTCAAATTTTCAGCAAAATTCGGAAAATTTTCATTTTTACAGGGCCAAACAAAACCGTGAAATGTCGGGTGAACACAAAATGAATGATTTTTTTGTGATTTTTGCTAAAAATTTGAGTTTTTGATTTTTTTGGCTCAAATGAAAGCTGAGATTCTGTAGAATATTTTAAAATTAAAAAAAATCTGAAATCTCGAATATGAAAAGTGAAAAAATGGCTTTGAAAGTTCCAATTTTGAAAAAAGTGACGTCATTTTGGACGCGGATAAATTTGAATTTTCAAAGGCATTTTTTCACTTTTCATAATCGAGATTTCAGATTTTTTTTAATTTTAAAATATTCTACAGAATCTCAGCTTTCATTTGAGCCAAAAAAATCAAAAAGTCAAATTTTCAGCAAAATTCGGAAAATTTTCATTTTTACAGGGCCAAACAAAACCGTGAAATGTCGGGTGAACACAAAATGAATGGTTTTTTAGTGATTTTTGCTAAAAATTTGAGTTTTCGATTTTTTTGGCTCAAATGAAAGCTGAGATTCTGTAGAATATTTTAAAATTTAAAAAAATCTGAAATCTCGAATATGAAAAGTGAAAAAATGGCTTTGAAAGTTCCAATTTTGAAAAAAGTGACGTCATTTTGGACGCGGATAAATTTGAATTTTCAAAGGCATTTTTTCACTTTTCATAATCGAGATTTCAGATTTTTTTTAATTTTAAAATATTCTACAGAATCTCAGCTTTCATTTGAGCCAAAAAAATCAAAAACTCAAATTTTCAGCAAAATTCGGAAAATTTTCATTTTTACAGGGCCAAACAGAACCGTGAAATGTCGGGTGAACACAAAATGAATGATTTTTTTGTGATTTTTGCTAAAAATTTGAGTTTTTGATTTTTTTGGCTCAAATGAAAGCTGAGATTCTGTAGAATATTTTAAAATTAAAAAAAATCTGAAATCTCGAATATGAAAAGTGAAAAAATGGCTTTGAAAGTTCCAATTTTGAAAAAAGTGACGTCATTTTGGACGCCGATAAATTGGAACTTTCAAAGGCATTTTTTCACTTTTCATATTCGAGATTTCAGATTAATTTTAGTGTTAAAATATTCTCCAGAATCTCAGCTTTCATTTGAGCCAAAAAAATCAAAAAGTCAAATTTTCAGCAAAATTCGGAAAATTTTCATTTTTACAGGGCCAAACAAAACCGTGAAATGTCGGGTGAACACAAAATGAATGGTTTTTTTGTGATTTTTGCTAAAAATTTGAGTTTTTGATTTTTTTGGCTCAAATGAAAGCTGAGATTCTGTAGAATATTTTAAAATTAAAAAAAATCTGAAATCTCGAATATGAAAAGTGAAAAAATGGCTTTGAAAGTTCCAATTTTGAAAAAAGTGACGTCATTTTGGACGCGGATAAATTTGAATTTTCAAAAGCATTTTTTCACTTTTCATAATCGAGATTTCAGATTAATTTTAGTGTTAAAATATTCTCCAGAATCTCAGCTTTCATTTGAGCCAAAAAAATCAAAAAGTCAAATTTTCAGCAAAATTCGGAAAATTTTCATTTTTACAGGGCCAAACAAAACCGTGAAATGTCGGGTGAACACAAAATGAATGGTTTTTTTTGTGATTTTTGCTAAAAATTTGAGTTTTTGATTTTTTTGGCTCAAATGAAAGCTGAGATTCTGTAGAATATTTTAAAATTAAAAAAAATCTGAAATCTCGAATATGAAAAGTGAAAAAATGGCTTTGAAAGTTCCAATTTTGAAAAAAGTGACGTCATTTTGGACGCCGATAAATTTGAATTTTCAAAGGCATTTTTTCACTTTTCATATTCGAGATTTCAGATTAATTTTAGTGTTAAAATATTCTCCAGAATCTCAGCTTTCATTTGAGCCAAAAAAATCAAAAAGTCAAATTTTCAGCAAAATTCGGAAAATTTTCATTTTTACAGGGCCAAACAAAACCGTGAAATGTCGGGTGAACACAAAATGAATGGTTTTTTTTGTGATTTTTGCTAAAAATTTGAGTTTTTGATTTTTTTGGCTCAAATGAAAGCTGAGATTCTGTAGAATATTTTAAAATTTAAAAAAATCTGAAATCTCGAATATGAAAAGTGAAAAAATGGCTTTGAAAGTTCCAATTTTGAAAAAAGTGACGTCATTTTGGACGCCGATAAATTTGAATTTTCAAAGGCATTTTTTCACTTTTCATATTCGAGATTTCAGATTAATTTTAGTGTTAAAATATTCTCCAGAATCTCAGCTTTCATTTGAGCCAAAAAAATCAAAAAGTCAAATTTTCAGCAAAATTCGGAAAATTTTCATTTTTACAGGGCCAAACAAAACCGTGAAATGTCGGGTGAACACAAAATGAATGATTTTTTTTGTGATTTTTGCTAAAAATTTGAGTTTTTGATTTTTTTGGCTCAAATGAAAGCTGAGATTCTGTAGAATATTTTAAAATTAAAAAAAATCTGAAATCTCGAATATGAAAAGTGAAAAAATGGCTTTGAAAGTTCCAATTTTGAAAAAAGTGACGTCATTTTGGACGCCGATAAATTTGAATTTTCAAAGGCATTTTTTCACTTTTCATATTCGAGATTTCAGATTAATTTTAGTGTTAAAATATTCTCCAGAATCTCAGCTTTCATTTGAGCCAAAAAAATCAAAAACTCAAATTTTTAGCAAAAATCGCAAAAAAAACCATTCATTTTGTGTTCACCCGACATTTCACGGTTTTGTTTGGCCCTGTAAAAATGAAAATTTTCCGAATTTTGCTGAAAATTTGAGTTTTTGATTTTTTTAGCTTAAATGAAAGCTGAGATTCTGTAGAATATTTTAAAATTAAAAAAATCTGAAATCTCGAATATGAAAAGTGAAAAAATGGCTTTGAAAGTTCCAATTTTGAAAAAAGTGACGTCATTTTGGACGCCGATAAATTTGAATTTTCAAAGGCATTTTTTCACTTTTCATATTCGAGATTTCAGATTTTTTTTAATTTTAAAATATTCTACAGAATCTCAGCTTTCATTTGAGCCAAAAAAATCAAAAACTCAAATTTTCAGCAAAATTCGGAAAATTTTCATTTTTACAGGGCCAAACAAAACCGTGAAATGTCGGGTGAACACAAAATGAATGGTTTTTTTTGTGATTTTTGCTAAAAATTTGAGTTTTTGATTTTTTTGGCTCAAATGAAAGCTGAGATTCTGTAGAATATTTTAAAATTAAAAAAAATCTGAAATCTCGAATATGAAAAGTGAAAAAATGGCTTTGAAAGTTCCAATTTTGAAAAAAGTGACGTCATTTTGGACGCCGATAAATTTGAATTTTCAAAGGCATTTTTTCACTTTTCATAATCGAGATTTCAGATTAATTTTAGTGTTAAAATATTCTCCAGAATCTCAGCTTTCATTTGAGCCAAAAAAATCAAAAAGTCAAATTTTCAGCAAAATTCGGAAAATTTTCATTTTTACAGGGCCAAACAAAACCGTGAAATGTCGGGTGAACACAAAATGAATGGTTTTTTTTGTGATTTTTGCTAAAAATTTGAGTTTTTGATTTTTTTGGCTCAAATGAAAGCTGAGATTCTGTAGAATATTTTAAAATTAAAAAAAATCTGAAATCTCGAATATGAAAAGTGAAAAAATGGCTTTGAAAGTTCCAATTTTGAAAAAAGTGACGTCATTTTGGACGCCGATAAATTTGAATTTTCAAAGGCATTTTTTCACTTTTCATATTCGAGATTTCAGATTTTTTTTAATTTTAAAATATTCTACAGAATCTCAGCTTTCATTTGAGCCAAAAAAATCAAAAACTCAAATTTTCAGCAAAATTCGGAAAATTTTCATTTTTACAGGGCCAAACAAAACCGTGAAATGTCGGGTGAACACAAAATGAATGGTTTTTTTTGTGATTTTTGCTAAAAATTTGAGTTTTTGATTTTTTTGGCTCAAATGAAAGCTGAGATTCTGTAGAATATTTTAAAATTAAAAAAAATCTGAAATCTCGAATATGAAAAGTGAAAAAATGGCTTTGAAAGTTCCAATTTTGAAAAAAGTGACGTCATTTTGGACGCCGATAAATTTGAATTTTCAAAGGCATTTTTTCACTTTTCATAATCGAGATTTCAGATTAATTTTAGTGTTAAAATATTCTCCAGAATCTCAGCTTTCATTTGAGCCAAAAAAATCAAAAAGTCAAATTTTCAGCAAAATTCGGAAAATTTTCATTTTTACAGGGCCAAACAAAACCGTGAAATGTCGGGTGAACACAAAATGAATGGTTTTTTTTGTGATTTTTGCTAAAAATTTGAGTTTTTGATTTTTTTGGCTCAAATGAAAGCTGAGATTCTGTAGAATATTTTAAAATTAAAAAAAATCTGAAATCTCGAATATGAAAAGTGAAAAAATGGCTTTGAAAGTTCCAATTTTGAAAAAAGTGACGTCATTTTGGACGCCGATAAATTTGAATTTTCAAAGGCATTTTTTCACTTTTCATATTCGAGATTTCAGATTTTTTTTAATTTTAAAATATTCTACAGAATCTCAGCTTTCATTTGAGCCAAAAAAATCAAAAACTCAAATTTTCAGCAAAATTCGGAAAATTTTCATTTTTACAGGGCCAAACAAAACCGTGAAATGTCGGGTGAACACAAAATGAATGGTTTTTTTTGTGATTTTTGCTAAAAATTTGAGTTTTTGATTTTTTTGGCTCAAATGAAAGCTGAGATTCTGTAGAATATTTTAAAATTAAAAAAAATCTGAAATCTCGAATATGAAAAGTGAAAAAATGGCTTTGAAAGTTCCAATTTTGAAAAAAGTGACGTCATTTTGGACGCGGATAAATTTGAATTTTCAAAGGCATTTTTTCACTTTTCATAATCGAGATTTCAGATTAATTTTAATTTTAAAATATTCTACAGAATCTCAGCTTTCATTTAAGCCATAAAAATCAAAAAGTCAAATTTTCAGCGAAATTCGGAAAATTTTCATTTTTACAGGGCCAAACAAAACCGTGAAATGTCGGGCAAACACATAGGGTGAATGTCAAAAAATCAGATTCCGGTCCGGCAGATTCCGCTCCGATAAATTCTATTCCTACCGGTTTTTTTTCCTTTTCTTTTTCCTTCAATTTCCCGTTCCTGAAATATCAGTCAGAAGGGGTTTTTCAAAATCTGAAATTGAGTTTTTTTTCATGAGAAAACTGCGATGCCTGGTGATCATAAATGTGGAGTTTTACAGCTTGAAACCACATTTCTTCCATGCGTTTTGGGCCACAAAAAATTATTTAAAAAAATCTTTTCCACTTCATTGAGCTTCTTCTTTTTAAACGTTCAAAAAGCAAAAAAAAAAAAAGGTGGGGGAGGCGGTCAACTGCTGTTGTTTTTGTTTTTCATCCGTCATCAAACGAAAATTAAAGGAAATAGACAGATAGAGAGAGAGAGAGACAGAGAGAGACAGAGAGAGAGAGAGAGAGAGAGAGAGAGAGAGAGAGAAATAGAGAAAAAAAGCCCTCCTCTTTGATAAAGTGTAAACCAATTTTCTGTGCTGTGATGTTGTAAAAATATGTAATATGAATAGGGGGGAGGAGGAGGAGGATTTTCTGTTCAAAGAGCCCAACAAACCCACAAACCGATTCGATTATTCGATTTTCAGAAATCATGTCCGATATTGCCGCAGCGTTTGCTCAACACGAAATCACACCGAACATTATTCCGAATGCACCAAAACAAAAATTCCTGGTAAGAATCCCCCTCAAAAAAAAAAAAAAAACCAACAACAAAATCAATCAATTTTCAGCTAAACTGGGACGGAATTCAAGTCGAGCCGGGACAGACATTACAAGTTCGAAATCTGAAAAATGCTCCAAGATGGGCTCTTCCCGGAGCCGATCCGGAGAGCATTTTTACGGTTGTTATGATTGGTGAGTTTGGTGTCGAACACAAAACAAATTGTGCAATTCTCCGATTTTTTTGTCACAGACCCCGACAATTTGTCACGCAAAAATCCATCGGTTGCCGAATGGCTTCACTGGCTCGTTTGCAATATTCCGGCCAGTAATATTATCGACGGAATTAATGGAGGCAAGTTCAAACTATCAAAAAACCAATAAAACAACCAAAAAAAAAAAATTAAATTGTATCAAAGCTTGTTGAAAATTGTTTTTAATATTTTTGCGCTATGAAACAAAAATCAAAAACGAGTTGAGATTAATCGAATTCTCAATGTCAACTAACATTTTCGAAAAAAGTGCGATGGAGCACGATCGCTTCGCAGGTAGAAAAAGTAGGAAAACACAAACGTCGGGACATTTTAAATAAAAACTGCTAAAAAAAAATAAGAAGAAACTCAAGAAGATTGAGAAAAAATAATATTTTGTACATCCAAAAATATAAGATCCTAGGAATACGTCAGAAAGTCGAAAAAAAACTCATCCATGCCTCCCCTCCCCCTTATTGGATTACTTTTTTGATTTGGTTAACTAATCTTATTAAATAAATTCTCGAAAGAAGTCAGAAAAAGTTCATTCATCTGAAAAAAAGTGAGATTTCTTTTCGTTTTCAGAAAAAATTGAAATCAAATAACCTCGGCTGGAATCAAAAAATAGATTAAACACATCATTAAAACGTGTTTTTCTTCCGAACCCCCAGTTCTATTCGAAATATCATTAAAATTTTCTAGGCCAACATCAAATGGCTTATGGAAGTCCTGCTCCTGGTCCACGAACAGATCTTCATCGCTACATCATTTTAATTTGGGAACATCAAGGAAGGTGAAATCATCAAAAATTTTTTTTTAAATTTTAAATTAAATTTTTTTTTCCAATTCTCAGACGAATCAGTGTTCCAAAACCAAATAGTCGCGCCAAGTTTAATGTGAAAGCTTTTATGGAAAAAAATAAGCTTGGTGATCCAATTGCCGGCAACTTTTTCCTTGCTCAACACGAATAATTTCATTTCTTGTCAGATTTACGATAAAGCTTAATGAGTTTTTAATTTTTTTCTATGAATGGCAAGAAAAAAATACTTAAAAAAAATACTTTTCTTCAAAAAAAAGTGAAAAACCCAATTAAAACCCGACAAAAAATGTTGAAAATCAAAGAAATAAATTAATTTTATATACAATTTTACTAATTTGACTAAATATTACCACAGTCCTCCTCTTCTTTCATTTTTATTTTAATTTTTCCTTCAATCTTCTCATCATTTTCAATGCACGTTGCTTCTGTTTTCATTGCTCCAATATATTTCTGGAATTTTTTTTAACATTTCAAACGATTTTTTTTCGAATCATTTTTACATTTATTGATTGACTGGCATATTTTGCAACATATCTGACAAATGGTCGAAGATCTCCTAAGTTTGCCACGTGTAGTGTGGCATAATATTCAGCTCGAGTTTCAACTGGTAAAATTACCTATAAATATTCATTTTTGACTTGAATATTTTTAATTTAATTTAATTTTAAAAAAAAACCGGTGGGAATCCGTTTCTCATCATTATTAGATTCAATAACAATCTTGCTGTTCTTCCATTTCCATCCGTAAAGGGATGAACCAAAACCTTTAAAATCCACAATTTGTTCTTGTTTCTTTTTTTTTTTGGAAAAATTATACCAATTTATAATGTGCAATCGCTGCTTTTTCAATCGGATCCATTTTCATTGTACTTTCTTCATTTAGCCAATCGACCAATTCAGTCATTTGATCTAATACATATTCTGGCCCAACCGGCGTGAATTTTCCTACATACACCTGAGTTGTTCGCAATTTTCCCGCTTCTAATGGATCCGCATTTCCTAGAACTCGCCGATGCATTTCCAGTATATCTTCGATGTTTATTATGTCATGATCGCGTGATAGCAATGAGCTGTTCAAAAATCGAAGAGCCGCATCCATTCCGATAACTTCATTGTGTTCACGAATACTTTTTCCTGGAATTACAATTCCTGATTCAAGAATCGATCTGGAATTTTGATTTTTTTTCAAATTTTTTAAAATTAAATTTTATTTTACCTAGTTTGTCCTAAATCCAACGTATTTCCTTCGATTGCTACCGTATGATAAACATATAAAAAATACGTTTCTCTGAAAAAAAAAACAAATTTTACCGTCTTTCACCTTTTTCAGATTACCTCATCATTCTTCTTAATGCTGTTGAATGCTGTAAATGTGCAAATTCATCTCTTAAATCATGCACATTTTTCAACATTTGTCGATCAATTGCACTTACAATCGGTCGCGTTCTTGCTCGTAAACTAAAAAAAAAAAAGAAATTTTTTTTCATTTTATTCAAGAAATTTGTTTTCAAACCTAACTGCTTTCAAATTTTCTGGATCAAAAACTAATGCTCGAACATAACAATGATCGGCTTCAATCATTTCTTTATTTTCTTCTTTGAGCTTTAAATTAAATTCTTGAAATTAATGAAATATTTTTGAAATTTCTAACCTGTCCCATTTCAATCAAAATATCCGGATTATTTGGCGCTAATGCAATTGCGTGCTCAATTATCATTGCCGCCTTTTCTAAGTTGCCATTTTTTCGTGATTTTTTCGCTGCTCTGGCTGCTGCCAACGCTTCTTTTATTTTCATTGGATTATTCTGATTTGAATCTTCTTCAGTTTTTAAGATTGGCATTTTTAAATAAGCGTCCTGTGAGAAAAATCCATTTGAACTTTCCCATTCATTTTTCTTTTCTCAAATTTGTTATTTTACCTTCCATTTTTCATCATAAATTGGATCCACTAGAAATGTTGGCTTTTTAACTTTGGCCGATGTTTGATATTTTTCACTTTGACTTATTAATCCTCCAACATTTCGATGACTTTCAATTCTTTTTTTTTTATTTATTGAGCCTTAACAAAAATATTTTTTTCTTTATTTTTTTATTTGTTGATTCAATAAACCTTGTATTAATTGCTCAATATATCCCCACAACGGAGGAAGGAAAATCTGAAATTTTGTTTTTTTTTAATTTATAAAAAAGGAAAAAAACCAAAAAACCTACTTGACAAAACACAGACACAATTATACATATTATTACAACATTTATAAGTGAATATCCTCCATTTGAAACTATAAAAAAAAATTCTTTTTAAATTTGAAATTTGAAAAAAAAAAGGCATTTTACTTTTAACTTTAGAAGATCTTCTTTTCTGTGCTCTATTTTCAAAATAATATAAATCCTCCGATGACGATTTGGTTCTTCGTCGAACTGACATCACATTCTTTTCTTTCTAAATTTTTATATTTTTAATTTTTAATTTTCAATGAATTCCAAATATTTGCTGTGGTATTTTAAACCAAACTCAATTTTTAAACTGTTTCACACGAAATGGTTTTATAATTTGTACACATATTTGACAAACCAAAAAATGAAATAAAAACTGAGTGGGAAATATCAACGAGACTTATATCACTAGAATTAAATTAATACTCAAAAATACCAAATAAAAAATAAAAAATTAAATTAATTATGAAAAATAGTTTCATTACAAACCTTTTTAAAAAGTGAAAAACCAAAGGTGGATTATACATATTAACTGGTGAAATTATTTGTTTTTATATATAATTTTTAAATTAGAAACTAAATTACATGTCAAGAGATAAAAATTAAGAAAAAAGGGGATTCTCACAGTGGTGTTCATCAATTTTCATTTGAAACCGGTACATATCTTCATAAAATTGTATCAGTGCCTGTAAAGAATTTAATTTTTCTTTGTAAATTAATTTTTTAAATAAATTTTTTGAATGAAGCTTACATTAATATCATTTTGTTTTACTAATTCAACTGATACCCATTCCCAAATATCATGTTCTTCATATTTAATTAGTGCAACATGAACTGATGAAATTATACCGATTTGAAGAATTCTATGAATCTTTAAATTTAAAAAAAAATTAGTTTTTTTAATATTTAAATGTTTTTTACTTTCCACCCTTTTTCTAAACCACTTTTTGTACTTGTACCATTTAGATTTTCCATATAAAAATCAGCTTGATCTTGATTTCTTTCATTATTTATTGTTTTTAGTGAAGCTTTTTTAGCTTTTTCAGATAGTGTGGTACTGACTTCTGAATTTGGTGAAAAATCGAAATTTTCATTTTCTGTAACTAAAAATTGATTCATATTTAATGGAAAATCAAGCTCAAACCTTTTTCATATTCTTCTGATTCAGATGAATCTGATAGGAATAATTTTTTAACTCTTTTTCCTCTTTTTCTAAGAGTAACATTATCGAAATTGACTCTATTATCTGTTTCATAAGAAGTTGAACTTGTTGATGGTGTTAATTCATTTGAAGCAACATCTACATTGCTTTCTTCAACCAGATCAATTTTATTTTTTTCTACCGATCTACGTTTTCTTGGTAATGGCGGCGAAATTCGCTGAAAATTCATTTTTAAAATTTTAAAAATGATTTTTTTAAGCAACTTTTTGTAAATGCGAAGATTCAGTTACACGCCTTGTTATTTTCTACAAAAACAAAAATTCAAGACGTGTTAAATGTTGTGAAACAATTACTTGATTATTAGTCGAATTATTTATTTTAATGTCTTCACTTGTTTCGCTGATATTTCTAGATGAACTTCTGGTGACTCTTTGTCTTTTGATCTAAGAAAAATAATTGATTTCTGATAGAAAATAATGATTTGTTAGTGCTTACTTCAATATCATTTTCGCTATTTTCTGAATCACGAGTTTTCCGACGCGAGCTGAAAAGTTCTGTGCTCTTTTCCTAAAGTTAAAAGAAAAAGATTATTAAAAAAATTTTTTAAACTTTAAACTTTTTTTATTGAAGAATTCCGCTTTTTTTCGACTCTTTTCCAATATTCTTTTAAAATATCTGGAGAATTCATATTCGCTTCGGGAGTCCACGAATTCTGTGATTTGTCATATCCAAGCCATTTTATTAGATACGACAAAGTTCCGTCTTTTTCTTTCCGATGTTTTTCGATACTTTCAACCTGAAAAAAATTAAAGTTTAACTTTTTTTTCCTCTTTTTTTAATTGACCTCATATGCTTCTTCTTCATTGTTTAAATCGGCATCCATCTAGTTTTTACCAGCTTGAAAAACAATTCTAATTAAAATTTATTTGGCAACTAAAAAATAATTCAATGATTTTTAAAATTTATTGTGTTGCAATTTTTTTAAAATACTTTAACAAAAGAAACGCACATTATTTTTTTAAATTAGTCTCGAATGGAATTCAAAAAAAATCTTTTACTTCTCTTGGAGTAAAAAAAATTAAGTAATTTCTGAAAAGCTTTTTTTTCTATTTTTAAAAGTTTTGTGCTAAAAAAAATTTTAAATTTACTTACGTGTAAAGTTTTAATTTTTTTTCGGAATAATTTCTAATAATAAAACTCATAAGCTTTAAAAATTGAATAAATCAAAAATAAGATTGCTCATATTGTGTATCTTTTTTTCTTATGCTTCTCTTCTAAACTGAAAGCTATCGCCTGCCTGCGAATCTAACTTTCAAGACTACGGTAGTCATATGGAAAGAGCGGGGAAAACTATCAAAGTCTCACTCTCTTTTTTCTCCTTTTTTTCTCTCGTCATCTATCACATGACATTTTAGTTACTCGGCCTTTTTTACCATCGCAGTCATGGGTCCTCACTCTCTCCCTCTCTCTCTCTTTCCTTCTTTCTCTCTTTGTCATCAAATATAGATTTTCATTATTCGTTTTTCCTTCTCTTTCTTCTTTAGCTCACTTTCCCTTTTCACCTGACTTTTCACATTCGCCATTTCTCCAATTTTTTGTTATCTAAAAAATTAAAAATAAATAATTTCAAAAGAAAATAAAATTAATTTTGCAACATTTTTTATTGGTTTTTATTTCATTGTTAAAGTTTGAATCGCATTGTTTTCAGATCAAAATCTGATCTTGATTCAATTTATAACACTAATTAGTGTGGCTTTATCTCACCAATAGGATCAATTTATGCTTGCCACTCTTCAAAATTTCACAAATTCAGCCATGAATTCAAACAGAGGTATTCATTTAATTCGATAAAATCAATTTCAATGTTGTTAGTTAATACAGGAAGTTCAAATTATTCTGGAATTCTTCCATCGTTCAAAGAACGCCGGCCACTTCGTAAGTTTTTTTTTGAAAATAATCTTTTATGTACTTACAAATTTAAACAGTTGTATATTTTATCAACTAAACTTTTCTAGTGCAAAATATGAACTTCTATTTTATCTATCAAATTTTAATTTAGTAAAATGCTTATTAAAAAACCGTTAAGCAATTTAAAATTAATTATATCAAGTTTATAAATTCTGTTGAAGTAAAAAAACAAAAACCGAAATAATGTTGATCGTCTTATTCTGCTTCAGATTTAAAAGTTGTCGTTCTTAGAATCTTAAATATTAGTTTGAAAACCTCAGAAATTGTCACTTTTGATCTTTTTTTTAAGTTTTTCTTTCAATTAACAGTTGATATTATCATTATTAGTTTGACCGATTTCTCTTCTTCACTACATCATATGAGTTAGTGACGTAGAGGAAGCGGGACGTTTAGTGTCTGGCATGTGAACATCAGCTGATAATGCTTGCCGTGCCTGGAACATTGTGTAATAATTATGATCTCATTTTGTTAGGACTCAAAGTTTTTGTTAAAATCTAAAAAAAAATGTATTCAAATTTTGTTTGAAATTTAGATGAACGACAAAAAGATGTGGAAGAAATTCGACGACAACAACCAAATAAAGTTCCGATTATTATCGAACGTTTTGATGGTGAACGAAGCCTTCCATTAATGGATCGATGCAAATTTTTGGTGCCAGAACATATAACAGTGGCTGAATTAATGTCGATTGTCCGAAGACGACTACAACTCAATCCACAACAAGCCTTCTTTTTATTAATTAATGAAAGATCAATGGTATCAAATTCAATGAACATGTTGCAATTATATCAACAAGTAAGTCAATTTTTAATTTAAAAAAAAAAACGTTTTGTTTTAGGAAAAAGACACTGATGGATTTGTTTACATTGTTTATACTTCACAACCAGCATTTGGCTAATTAAAGCTTAAAATGTATTGTTCATCCAGTTTTGCCACTCACACATTTCCCTGTATATTTTTTCAAAGTTGTAATTGTAAATTTTTGTAAATACCAATAACAGCACTGAAATCCTAAAAATTATAACCCCACCAAACGAATTGTATAAAACTTGTAGGAGTTTTTTTTTTATTAAAATGTTCTTCTTCCTTCTTGTTTCGCGCACTAAAACTCAGGATATGAACGTTGAAATAATAATACTAAAGTTATTTCACCAGCGCCTTTTCGTTCAAATTCCTCATTTTTGTCGATTCTTTTCCAATTTTGTTTTGTTTTTTTTCTCATTTATATGATCATGTCTAATAACGCAATCACAATTCTCTTATTTCATTTTATTAGACAACGGAATTTTTTGTTTCTCTTGAAATTTTGAACAAAATTGTGTTTCATGGATTTTATTGGTCCTTGATCGTTTTTTTTTCAATTCATGGTGTGTCTTTAAAGTTCATAGAGATATTTTAACTGCCCAAATTTGACAAGAATGAATAATGTTGGTTTTCATTCTTGTTTCCTAACACTGTCGTTTTTGACATTTTGTCAGCTATGAACTTTTTGACAACCTCATTAACAGTTTCAATGTGTTTGTTTTTTTGTCAATGAATGGTTTTTTCGTAAGATTTTTCATTTTGAAAGAGATCACAACATGAAAAAACAAGACAAATCTTTAAAATCATTCGATGGATGCAAATGGGTTTTCAATTTGCTCCATTCCATCAAGTGGACTGATTACCGTAATGGCAGTACCCCGAGCAACAATGAGACCGAGCGATCTAAAAAAATGTTGAAAAAAATCTGCGAAAAATATTTTTTAAAACTTTTTATATGTTTGTTTTTGTATTTTTAATTTTTATGAATTATTTTTAAGAAAATAATTCGAAAATTTTTTGATAAAAAACTATTTTAACTAAAAGTGAATTTTTGGAATGTTTAAAGGTATTGGAAAAGAGTGTTTGGAAACGAGACGAGATTTTAAAATTATTTAACACATTTTTTAAAGAAAAATTGTAATAAATATATTACCTAGTTTCATCTGAAACAGCTTGAACATTTTCTGGATCTTTTAAATATTCTACACAGTTATCCAACACCAAATTGAGAAGTTGATCGTAGCCTTTCAGTACACCACTTGCTGAACATTAAAAAATAAAAAATAAAATAGCTGCATTTCATTACCTTCTCTTCCTCCTTGAAATTTAACTCTAATTTTTTTGTCAACAAATCTTGACAAATCCACAACGGATTCCTTTTTTTTTCGTTGACCGTCGTCTTTCTGTAATTCTCAATTTTTATTGATTTCAAAAACTAGAAAAAAGGGTTACTGAAGCCATGTGGAAATTGCTCGAGACTCTGAAAAAATGTTATTTTTGCTTGCAAAAAAGTTTAAATCTTGAAATAAAAACAAAAATTTAATTCGAAAAACGAAATTATCTTTTTCGTTTAAAAAATCAAATTAAAAAAAAGACAAATTCAAGAAAAATTTTTTCGAAATGTGGGAATCTCGGCCACACACAATTTTTGTAAAACTAGTCCGTGCAAAAAAAAACTTCAGCCACCACAATTTAAATATTTTCAAATCAGGTTAGCGCTTTTTTATTTTTATTTTACGATTTCTAATTTTAAAAAATTTGTTTAACATAAAATCTTTGCAATGACACTTTAAAAATAAATTTAATATACGAAATTTATATTTTAGCTTGTCCTATACAATTCCTCATTTCAACTTCATATTCCAACGTGCAAATAAGTGTTCGAAATCCTTTCAAAGTCTCATTTTGCAAGTATCCAACAACCATAAATGAAAACAAAAAAATCAGCTGTGAAATGACAACAATTGATGGAGCTGAAAATATGGATTTGTTTGTTTGTTTTTCTTCTTCTTCTTCCTCCTCAACACCTGTTGCATCACAATACGCTGTATCAATAAAACTATCAAAGTCCGAAAGAATATTGTTGTGAAGTAAAAATACGACAGCGCTCAAGAAAATGCAAAACGTTTGAATAATTCGATTTGATTGAAATTTGGCAATGTAAAGTAATCGAAATACTGTCGTTCCACCAATACAAATTATTGATAAACGAGTAAAAGGCATCACTAAAAGTCAGAAAATCTTCATTTTTTCAGAATTTTTTTGATGTTACAATGAGTATCTTGTTCTGTGTGAAGACATGAAATTAAAAAAAGGCTGACATAATGAAACAACTCGATAATCATTGCCGGTGTTCCTAGAAAAAGAAAAACAAATTTTTTTTTTTTTGAAAAATTTGTGAAGAAAATTCTCACCTAAATATTTACAAGCTTTATGATTTTCAGACAAGGCTTTATGTTTCAGCAAAAGGCATTGAAACAATGAATTCGTCATTGTTAATAAAACTGCGCTCCGGAAAAGAACCTGAAATCCAACATTCATTGTCCGGGAAAAAACGTTCAACTCCAGAAGACTTTTGGGACTCGCAAACAAACAAACTGAAAGTTGCGCCACCTTTTTTTGGGTGTGCGCTAGAGCGAAGAAGCACACCGTCGACGATTTTTTAAGATAGAAAAGTTGGGAAAAAAAACCTGAACGTAGACAAAAAGGTTCATTGATCGATAAATTGATTTCATCCATTCATCCTTGGGCACAATTCGATCCTAAAACGAATCAAGAAAAAAAAATGAGAAAATCAATAATCGAGATGAAGCTTACGGTACAATAATTATGAAACGAATTCCCGAAACTGTATCGATACCATCCGTCAAGTAATCGTCCAAACCATTCATACAAATAAGAATAAGCAACAACTTCGCCAGCTTCATTACGATGCTCCATATAACGCGTACCATTTTCGAAGATCTACAAGAAGAATTGAGAAGGCGCGTGACACCTCAATCAATCACCGGCCCGTACTCACTTTGTGTTCGAGAATCGCCGTTTTTGTTGCGTTCGAAAAGTAGTTGTCGTCGATATAATTCGGATGAGCTGCCAAATAAACGGCAAGAATTGTTAAC
>OY751563.1:7205566-7248066 GCA_963572285.1 Caenorhabditis drosophilae | reverse complement strand
GGCGGATTGTTGGGAACTCGAAAAGGCGTCAACCTGCCCGGAACCGTTGTCGATTTACCAGTTGTGACACAAAAGGATATTGACGATTTGAATTTCGGTGTCGAGCAGAATGTTGACATCATTTTTGCGTCGTTTATTCGAAACGCCGAAGGCATTCATCGTATCCGTGAAATACTTGGCGAACGGTTGGAAGAGACACAAAAACCCTTGTTTTCCATAAATCTCAGATCTTACAGCGGCAAAGCAATTCATATCATCGCCAAAATCGAGTCCGAGGATGGTGTGATCAACTCTGACGAAATCATCCAAGCATCTGATGGTATAATGGTGGCTCGCGGCGATCTTGGCATCGAGATTCCACCGGAGAAGGTGTTCATCGCTCAAAAAATGCTGATCGCCAAGTGTAACTTGGCTGGCAAACCAGTGATTTGTGCGACGCAGATGCTTGAAAGTATGATAACCAAGCCGCGACCGACACGTGCCGAGTGTAGTGATGTGGCAAATGCGGTGCTTGATGGTGTCGATTGTGTGATGTTGAGTGGTGAAACAGCGAAAGGATCGTATCCAGTTGAATCATTGGCAATCATGCACAGTGTTTGATCAATTTGAAACGTGGCCAACCAAAAAAAAAAAAATCCCAAAATTTCAGATTTGTAAAGAAGCTGAAAGCGCCTTTTTCCATTTGAGACACATCGAAGAGCTCATCCTTCACACACCAAAACCAACTGGTCCGACGCATTCAACGGCAATCGCTGCAATAACGGCGGCCATAAACATTCAAGCAGTTGCGATTATTCTGATCACAACGACCGGCAAGTGAGAAGCTCAAACCGCCGACCCCGACGATGAATCCACAAATCGCACCTTCACTTCAGAACCGCTCGTCTTTGTTCACGCTACTGTCCACCAGTGCCAATCATCACAGTGTCCAGAGATGCGCGAATATCTCGACAACTTCATTTGCATCGCGGAATTTTTCCAGTTTTCTATCCGAGTCATTTTCGAAATCGATCGATTTATTGATTGAAAATCGTCGGCTTTCTTTTTTTTTTGCAGAAGGACGAATTGAAGAATGGGATGTGGATGTTGAAGAACGAATCCAATACGGCGTGAATTTCGGAAAGACTCGAGGATTTATTCATCACAATGATCCGTTGATTGTGATCACTGGATGGAAACAAGGCGCTGGTTTCACGAATACAATGCGAATCGTTCATGCTCTTTAATCAATCGATAATTTATTATTTACCAAAACCGTTTATTTTTATCATTTTTTATCAATTTTTTGTGATAAAATTTGTTTCTTCTTTATTTTTGTCTCTTCAAAATTGAAAACAAAAAACAATTTTTTATTGATTTTTTTTATTTCGTTGTTTTCAGCTTCTGAGTTAGAGCTTTTAACAATTTTTCACCAAAAAGTTGCCACCCACGCATTCAAATAGATTTTTAATTATTGTGGGCGGGGCTTGTCAAACAATTTATTGCAGAAGCTTAAAGGAAAGGATATTCGAAGAATTATCGTGGAAAAAATTGAAACAAGCTTGAGCACATTTAAGAGAGAGAGAGAGAGAGAGAGAGAGAGAGAGAGAGAGAGAGAGAGAGAGAGATGTTGCAACCACGCTCTATTGATAAAAGAGAGTCGCTGCCCGTCAAAAGTCAAAAAAAAATGTTGAATTCAACAAATTTTTGTTCTTTAAAAATTGTCAAGAAACCCTGCTTTTCCTTCCCCCACTCATCAAATTTGACCGAAAATTGTGTTGTTGGCACACCACCGCCGGACCACGCGGAAAACATATCAAATTGCACAAAGGAAGAAGAAGAAGATTCCTGAGCATTTTGCGAAGAAAAAAAAATTAGGGCAGCTGCTTCTCATTTTTGTCACTTTTTGCGTTTTACTTTGAACAATTTTTACTTCTCCACCGCCACGTTATTTTTTTCGCAGATTTTTCTCATCCCCAACTCTGAATGGATTCATTTTGGTTTTTGGTAAGGAATTGAAGCACGAAAAATGATCCGAAATGTGGCTCTTCTTCTTCCTCTTCCAGGCTGGGCTCATTTTCGTCGTGTTGATGAACGTCACCAGCGGTGGTGGCGCATCGTCGTCGTCGTCGTCGTCAACTGACGATCATCCTCGTTACACAGCTGCTCGTTTGACGGACGCCTTCAAGCAAATTCTCAAAGGTGAACTGAAAATTGGTGAATCGAACCTGTTTTCCAATGATGTTCTTGTTGATGATTGTTCACAAGCTGGCGATTACGGTAGGAAGTCGATTGAGCTTCAAACTTTTTTTTTTTAATCGATTTTTTCTTGAAAGAATATCTTCTCAAAAAGCTCAATGATGAAATATCTGAAATCAAGGATGTTGAAGTGACGTTTTTTCGTTGTTTTCCAAGATCACAGAAAAATTCCAGATGACTGTCAAATTCGCCTACCACGTTCCCTTCACCAACAACACAATTCAATTCTCCGTGGATGAGACGATCACCAAAAACGACGAGAGCATTGTGACGCGTGAAGAAGCGTTTTTCGCCCGATTGGTGACTTTTTGCATCGCTGCAAAATTGGATCGAATCGAATTTCAGAATGAAGAAGTGGCCGATTATCAAATCTACGAGACTCGAATTGTGCCGTGTGAAGATCCGAAAAAATAGATCAACGATGACGGACGAGGATGTCATTGACCCTTAAATTACCGTAATAAACATATTTTTTTTAAAAATGAGGCGAACACAATGGAAAAACTGAAATTACAACAAAATCTGGTAGATCATAAATGAGATAACAAACATCGAAGGTGAAATTGGTAACCAAAACCTAGCACAACCTTCATTGTCTTTTAAAAGATTAGAATCTTTTCTTCAATTCAATTGTCATTGACCTCCCCCCCCCCCCCCGGGTTCCCCCGCCCCCCCCCCTCTTTCTTTTCAAAATTCGAGGTTTGATTCAAAAAAAAGGTAAGGACTTGTAGAGTATAAAAAGCTCTGATCAATGAGCAAATCAATAAAGCAGTTTGGTTTGAGCCGACATTTGCCGGTTTTAAATTTTCGCCTTGTGAACGTTTTTCGTTGAGTTTCCGGCATGGCTTCAAGAAAAATGAAGAATTTAAATTGACGCGGTGAATATTAACACCCAATTTCTTGTTGTCCACGAGCTCTTTTCATTTCAAGTCGATTATCGAATCGATTTTTTATTCAAATTTGAATTATTTTTAATTTCTTTATCGGCTTTTAATCATTCCCTGCCTGTTATCATTTCTCGTCTCTTTTCTTTCCTTTTTTTGACTAATTTTTAAATTTTGTTTTTTAATCAAAAAAAAAAAATTGTTCAAATAAATAAATTTTGAACAAAAATTGTTTGTTCAGCATTGTTTTTTTTTTGAAAATTCCCCCTTTTTGCTTTCCACCTTCAATATTTTCAGATTTTCAGTTAAAACAAAAAAAAATGAAGTTGCACACTTCTTTGGTACAAATCAAATCAGAACATTTAAAAATGAGGGAGGAAGAAGAAGGAGGAGATGTCATCGAGGATGACGAAGGGGATGTCATCGATCAAAATATTCATTTCTATGTTGTTGCCATTCTTTTATCGATTCTTAAACTTCTCCATACTTGGCTGAATATGAGGGATTTTCATTTATTCAATATTGGTAAAATAAATCAACAAAAACACACACATTTCTCGTCAAAAAACCCCCATTGCAGATCAAGGAAATGTGATGTTTCTGATTGAGATCGTTTCGATTCCATTGTCGGTTGTGAATCCGTCAGTATGGTTTGCAATATTTATGACATCGCTTGCCAACATGTCAATTTTGACAGGTTTTCTTTTTTTTTTCGCAATAAAAAAAAAATTCAAAAAACATTAATTTCGCGCCCTTTTCCCGTTTTTTTTACAACCAGCTAAGCAATCTCGCTCCAGCGTACATCGCTTGAAACTTTCTACACGAAAAACTTGGCAAAGACCTTGGCTTCTCTGCCACAATTCGAAATATTCAAAATAATTTCCAATTCAACCAAAATTTGAATAAACGTGCCCTAAAAAACCGGGTCAAAGTCAAATTGTCAGTAGAGCATGTTTGCATCAAAAAAATTATTTTTTTTTTCCAGACTATCCAACCTTCTCCCTTTTGACAGTTATAATAATGTTCTTCTCAATCTACAGCAATGAATTTCAAATGTTTTTAAAAAAACGAAAAAATGGCAAAAAACCCAAAATTTCAAATGACGACAAGCCACTTGTTGACATGAAAATGGTACCAACAATGGTTTGAATTTCAATTTTTCGGGGAATTTTTTTTGTTGAATAAAAATTATTCAAAAATTTATTGATTTAATGCTTCTTTCTGAGATTTAATCGTTGAGTTTTAATGATTTGAAGTTGCTCTTTCGACACATTTTTCTTCAGTGTTGCATTCGGAGGTTTCAATTGCGTTTTCGATTTTCCATAATTTTTCCCCGCTCTCGTCTTCACTCGACCTTCAAGTGATGGTTGAGCGTCGTCTCTGTTCCTCATTTTCATCTCATTGCTTACTGCTGGCGAATCGACTGGCGATGCTGAGCAGTTACCCTTCTTCATTGCCGTCTTCAATGGATTCCATTTGTTTCGAGCCGCCTTTAAGAGATTCAACAATTTTCAAACTTTTTCTTTTTCCATGCCGCTTTTTGCTCACGTTCTCTTTTCCACCCTTTCTCCAGCCGGGTTTTTGCGTCTTCATATCGCTTAAAATGACGGGAGTAGCGACAAGTTTCGAGAAAATTGAGACAATTGTTTGAGCGTCTGGACGATCCTGCGGTTTCGTCAGCCACATTTTTTTCTATTAAAATTGAGAGAAAAACCGAAAATAAGGAACAACAATAATGTTAACAGCAACCCTACTAGAATATCTTCCACTTCTGGTGGAGCATCGCTTGGAATCGCCATGCGATAATCTTCTTTGGTGACCTTTGTGTGAACATCAAGAACTGACATTCCCGGATATGGCGAGTTTCCATTCTCAAACACTTCCCAGATTAGAATTCCGAATGAGAAAATATCAGATTGTTGTGTATAAGTGTAGAATTGTAGTGTTTCTGGTGCCATCCATTTGACGGGAACCTTATTCTTGGGATTCATCTTATAGACCGTTCCACTTCGAGACAATCCAAAGTCGGAAACTTTCGCCGAAAAATCAATAATTTGTCAGTCAATTTTTCAAATGGAAAAATACCACAGAATTTCCATACAAAACATTTCGAGCAGCAATGTCGCGATGAATTACCAGCAGTTGATGAAGATAACAAATTCCTCGCGCCACCTGTGTGAATTGAACGAATTTTTCGGGGAGAATGAATGACTGATTACTTGATTGATAATGTCAAGCTTTTCATTCAGTGTAGCCTTATTTTTCTGCAAATAGGAATCCAAACCACCGCCGGAAACTAATTCCATCACAACATAGAGGGGTTCAGTTCGAGCAGCAACACCATAACATCTGGTAATAAAAAACGTGTTGAATAGGTTTTGTTATTTATTTACCTGACAATATTTTTATGATCAAAATTGCGCATTAATCTTGCCTCATTCATAATTTCTTTAATTTGCTCTTTTGTGCATTTTTCAAGTTTTGCCTTTTTAATTAAAATGACGAACGAACATGGTTTTCTAGAATTACCGTACCACTTTAACAGCAACGTCCACAATTCCATCAGACAGTTGAAGAGTTCCCTTCTTCACTTCACCAAATGCTCCCTCACCCAATGTTTTGGTTAGGGTTATATCGTCATGTGACAATTCCCATGGTTGACGAAGGATCGGATTAATTAATTTACTGCCAGGTACAGTCTGAAACATTTTTTAGGTTTGATTAAAAAGAAAACGGGGGTTGGGGGAAGAAAAACATCATCAATGGGAATTGTTTTATAAGTTTCAATAAGATCAAAAATTGAATCAAAAATGCGATTTTCTGAAACTGAGCATTTTCCTTCTTCTGTTGAATTAACAACATAATGTTTTGCCTAAAAATTTGATTGTTTTCTTCGCGAACAAAACAAATTTGTTACGCCATCTTCAACGGCGCTAACTTGAACTGAAAAAATCAAATGTCTTGGTTGACCAGCGACAGTTTCAGAAGTTCTCAACAAAAAATCGCCAACATTTGTTAGCATTTTCTAGAAAAAATGTATCAAAATTCGGTTCTTATCGGATTTGATGATATCCCTACAATTACGTCTTCTCGAGGTAGAAGACCATGAAACCATTGTTCTTTTGAAACAGTTTCTAAAATCGAACACATCAATGGCGAAAGGAGTGAAAGTTATGATGAAAACTAAATTATTTCAAATTGTTCGACTATCAAAAATGATTTCTTTATTTTGTCATCAGGTTAAAAACAAATTCGTGACACGTCACATATTTAAAACAACTTTTTCTATTTTTTTTCTTTTTTTAATCGATTTTTTTAAATTTAAAATGACGGCACCTGAATTTCAAGCAAAAGTGACGACAAATCCTAATTTCAATACGAAGTTGCACGAGATGTTGCAGAGCTTTTGGTAAATTGGCGCACTTTTTAATTATTTTTAAAAATATTTTATTGTAAGGGAAACAAGAAAATGAATAAATCGGTTAAGTTTATTACAAAATTTATTAAATTTAATTTAACAAAAAAAAATTTAGCTTTGGTTTGAAAAAAAATTTAAAGAAAGAAATTTAAAATAAATAAAAGTGTTGAGTTGTATAAGAATACACTAGTGGACAATTGCGCTCTAATGAACATTTGTGTGTACTCCCCAAGGAGTACAAATCATTTCTTGTATAATTATTTTTTATCAATTGTATCCTAAAAATTGTTTCAACATGTTGCTGGATGATGTTATGTTACCTTCTGAATCAGCTAAATTTATAATGAAACATGCGAAATTGATCGAAATCGATCAAAAGGGAGTTGAAAAGGTGGCTAAGCAAGTATGTTTTTTTTAATATTTTAAATAAAAAAATAATAAATAAGTTACAGATTTTAAATGCAGCTAAAGATGGTTCTATTGAACAAGTAGCGTTTGCTGCTCATAAGCTACATCCTAAAAATGCAGATCATAATGCTCTTCAGTGGGTTTTTCTCATTGACACAATCAACTTTTCGTTTTGGCCGGACGAGGGGAAAAAGTACGATGTTTCATATGAAAATGAGACTTTTACTGGATATTTTGCTGCTTGTGCTGCCGTTAATAAAGCTTTATCTTCTGGTATTCCAATGTTGTCAGCTGAATGGATGGCGAATGTAAAACGTGAAGAAGTTGATGCGATATTCAAGTCAGATTCTGGTCATTCAATTCCTTTGTTAGATGAAAGAGTAAAAGCAATCAATGAGTCTGGAAATACCTTAATCGAGGTGAAGAATGCAACTAAAATATTAGTTTTAATAATTCTCCAAATTCAGAAATTCAATGGCCAATTTTATAATTGCTTATCTCTTGCAAACAAAAGTGCTCAAAATCTGCTAGCTCTAATTGTAGAAAACTTTACATCTTTTCGAGATTTTGCCACATTTGAAGGGAAAAAGGTGTCTATTTTAAAACGTGCTCAAATTCTTGTTGCTGATGTATATGGAGCCTTGATTGGGCATGATCCCTTAGCTGAATTTGATGATATTAAGTAAAGTAAATAAAAGTGTTTACCATTAAATAATAAGTTTCAGCACGTTAACAATGTTTGCTGATTACCGTGTTCCACAAGCTTTGGCGTATCTTGGCGTTTTAAAATATTCTCCAGAGCTTTTACAAAAACTGGGTGAAGGTAAAAGACTTGAAAATGGATCTCGAGAAGAAGTTGAATTACGTGGAGCTTCAATCGCCGCTTGTGATGTAACTGACCATTTGTACTTATTTTTCATAATTTTTTTTACAGGAAATCGTTAAAGAAATGAATCGATTAAGAAAAGAAAATATCGACTTTAAAGATGTTCGAGAAGTTCCGGCAATGGAAGTTGATGTTTATATATGGGTTTATCGACGAAAAAATGCAGAAAACGTAGAAAAAACTGTAATTTCTAAAAATGGTTTGAATATAAAAATACAGAAAATTTTTCAGGTCCCATTTCATCGAACTCGATGTATTTATTATTAAAATAATAGTTGTTTAATTTCTTTTTTCTATATTTCTAAACAATTTTTTGCACCTCATTCCAATGTTTCACTTGCCTTAATTTTCTCGGGAAAAATAACCATTTTGCTCATCACTTTTCTAGTCGTTTTTTTTTAATAAACATTTTTTTTAAAAGCAAAATTAAATTCAAAATAGAATATGGTTCATTTTAGTCCGCAAATGTATTTTTTTTATTATTTAAAGGGAATTTCTTTTAATAGAAAAATGTCTTCAATCAATCAAACTTTAGAATGTTCAAGAAATTTGATGAAAAAGAAGATGTTACCGGAGCGACCCAATTGAAATCAAGTGTTCAAAAAGGAATTCGTAAAAAGTTGATAGAAAATTATCCACATTTGGAACCATATTTAGAAGAAATTTTGCCCAAAAAAGTTTGTTTTAATTTTCAAGTTCTATTTTCAAAAAAATTGAATTTAAGGAAAACTTCAAATTGATCAAGTGCAAAGATCATGTTGAGCTATTGGCTGATCATACAGGAGTTACAAGATTTGTCAAAACAAGAAATACAGATTATATTCCAACGTTAAGAACGTTACATAAATATCCTTTCATTCTTCCACATCAACAAGTAATCAAATAAAAAAGAAAAAGAATATTTAAAAATCAAAAATGTTCAGGTCGATAAAGGAGCAATTAAATTCATCTTGAATGGTTCTTCAATTATGTGCCCAGGACTTACTTCACCAGGAGCCAAATTGACGCCAAATGTAACAAAAAATACGGTAGTTGCAGTTATGGCAGAGGTTGAAAAGAAATGAAAAAAATATTAAATGGAAATATGAATGTATTAAAGGGAAAAGAGCATGCACTTGCAATTGGACAAATGACATTGAGCAGTGAGGAAATAATTAGTGTGAATAAAGGAAATGGAATTGAAAATATACATTATTTAAATGATGGCTTATGGCATTTAGCCGAAAAACCTTTAAATTAAAAAAGTGAACTTGTTTCGAATTTATATATTTATTGGCTCGGTGGTTTTTTCTTTGTTTTTCGTTCACGGTTTGCATAAATGTCGCTAATTCGATCGTCGAGTTGTTTGATTCTTAGTTGCTCTCGTTCAATTCTCCATTCAATGTCAGACTGACGAATTTGCTCGTTTTTGCGAACTTGACTGCAAAAGGTTTGTGATGAAGATTAGAAATGGTCGAAATTACAGATTAGCACTGTGCGTTTGAGCCAAAGCGTGAAGTTGAGCTGTAATACTTGAAAGTTTGAAGCATTTGGTTGCGAACTCATCAATCAATATTTGAAACGAGTTGTTTAATGAACAATTATACTGGAAAAAATGTGGAAAATAGAAGAAAAAGAACTTAAAATTGAAAAAAATTAACCTTTTTAGTAATTTGTTCACAAATTGCTAAACATTCAATTGCTTGATTGATTTTTTCATTCTGCTGATTAATATTTCTAATTTTATTGAAAAATTTTTAGATTTTCTTGATTTTGGATCAACTCACAACTGAATCGCATTTTCAAGACCGCGCTTTTCGAAATAATTTCGTCGTTGTCGATTCAAATCGCCATGAATTCGAGAGAATGACCGGAAGGCGTTCGTCATGTATTCAACACAATCATCGTTTGGCTCTTCGTCGGTGTAATTCATAAAATAGCGATTATCAATACAAAGTGACGGAATGATTCGTGATGGTTCAGGATCGGGTGGAACTGGATAATCATCGGATTCCTGAAGGTTTGGAAACATTTGATTTTTGTCGTTGAACATTTACATGCTTGACGTGTTTAATAATTGGAAGCTTAACTAATGAAATTCTACGCGTTGAATTTTTCCATTTTTGTTTTGAATCTGAAGAAAAAAAGGCGAAGAAAAAAGGGGAAAATCAAAAAAGAAAAAAAACGAACCAGTGACGGGAGGAAACATAACGAAATAATTTTGGCAGCAGGCAGGGCTCATTGAGCCATAAATCTAAAAGGAACCGGAAGTCAAGCGGATTTTGAAGAAGAAGTCGGGAAAATTGAATATTTTGTTTGTTAAGTTTCTTTGTGGAAAACAAAAATTGGTTTGAAAAGATTTATGAACACGAAAAAATGTGATCATTGATTTGGAACATCAGATCCAAAAATCATGGCGAATTGAATTGAAGTCGTCTCAAAAATGGTCTCGTTGTGATTAAAACCAAAAACCTGAAAACAAATTGAAATTCGTGAATCAATAGTTTTCCCTTTTGTTCTTTGGCCACCTTCCATTCTAAAGATCCAGTGAAGCTTGACGCTTTCTTAGCGCACGCATAATATCCGACGAGTTGATCATCAGCTGATGCTAGATTATAACTACGGTATGAAGCTTCATAATATTGCCTGAAAATGGTTTTTTTTTTGAACACAGAGGGAATTTCAAAAAAAAAAATAAAAACATTGAATTAATATTTGACAAAAAATCGGATTCACAGCTTAATCCATTGATTGGGTTACAAACTGGAATATTTTGATTTTCACATAGAAGAAATCCTGAAATTACAGTAAGAATTGAAATTGATTCAACATTGATCTGAACCAACCTTGATTTACTCCCCCCACTGATATGTAATTATAAATTTGATTGGTCAAAGGCTCTCCTAAATCAGTTCTCAGATCATCAACACATCTCCCACCAAGAATTGCTTTTCTGCAAATCGGCGAGCCCATTGAATAACCGATCAGAATGATTTGATCGGATCCCGTATAATCGAGAACTGTTCGAATAAAAAGGCGAAGAGCTTTGACGTAAGAGCATGAGATGCCAGTGCTGGTATTCAATTGCTCAGCATCGGCGCCATAACCCCATGTTGTGGCAAAAATTCGTTGAATTGGATAGCCTGACGGAAGAAAAAAAGAAATTCAAAAATTTGAAAATGGCGCCAAAAAACCTACCGTCTGAAACAAAAGCGGACCGAATTGGAAGCAAAGTTCCAGCTTCAGCATTCATTCCGTGAACAAGAATGATTGGTTTCGTAGATCCATTATAAATTCCGCCACCGAAACATCCAAGCTTCACGTCATCGCGAACCAGCTCTGGAAAAGAATTTTTTTTTTTGGATAAAAATCTTAAAAAAATTACGCTCGTAGTCATCAGAAGACAAATGATTCTTCATCCAATTTCGAAAATTTTGATCCAATGAATGGGAAAAATGGAAAAAAGAAAGGAAAAATAGAAAAATGGAGAACATTTTTCAAGGAAAAAAATGAATGCCGAATCATATTCTGATTTTCATTTTATACGATGAAAAAAGGAAAAAATAACAAAAGACATTTTTTTATTCTTTTTCTTCTTTTTTCAAACAATTTTCAATTTATTTTTAAATCAATTTCTTGGAATTTCAAAAAAAATTTTTTTTTAATTGTTTATTTTAAAGTTTCAAAGGTTTTTTTAGAAAAAAAAATTTATTTTTTTTTATTTTTTGAATAAAATCCCTTTAAAGAATTTTTTTTATAAAAAAAATAATAATAAAATTCTAAAATATATAATATTCAGCTTCTTCAGAATTGATAAATGAAAAAAAAAAGAAAAAAGCTTGAAAAGCAAAAGTTGATGATTTTTCCTTTGAACATTTTCAAACAATTAAATGGATTTGTTTGCTCTGAATAATTTCTAAGGTTCAATAACATCTTTTATATATTTAAATCCTGAATCTCCTTTTTTATCTCAAAAACTTTATCCTCCTTGTGATTCTCTAGATTTTATTTATTTCTTCTCATTTCTTCTCATTCCTTCCCCCTTTCCCCGTCTCCAGAAGTCAATGAATATTCTGATCGCTTTTAAAACGATTCATTGTTTTCTTTGTTTCATTGGATGCTCATTCAATGCACTTTTGATTTATATGTCGATTTTTAAATCGCCGCCGTGTATTCAGACTTATTCATTGTTTATTACAAATTTTGCGCTTACTGATTTCTTGGCTTGTTTCTTCGATTTTTTAAATCAATTAAGGTGATCAAATTTTTGTTTGATTTTCTTTTTCCTTTTTTAAATCTTTGAAAACAATTTTTTTAAAAATTGGAAAAAAAACATTTCAGAATAGTTCCAGCTGGTCGGACACTTGCTTATTTTTCTTACGGTCCTTGCGAATGGTTGGGTTATCGATTTTGTGAAATAAGGTTTTAAAATAATTCTTTTTTTGCGTCACGATTTGACACTTTTGTTGTTGTTGTTGAAAATGCGCTCTATTGTTAATAATTTTAAAAATATTCAAAAAGTTTGTGTTTGATATTTTTAAGTGTTAAGCGCAATTTTTTGCAAAAATGTTTCTTTTTTCAACATTTTCAGTTATTCTATTATGATTCATTTAATTTCACATTCTTTATGGTCTCTTCTTGCATCTTTTAGTTATCGCTATTATATTCTTTTTCATAAAACGCCCAAAAAAATTACAGTGTTCTTTATATTATTATTAGTCTATTCTCCATCATTTGCACAAGCTGTAAGTTTAAATTCAACAATTCAAAGTTAATTTGTTCATTTGCAGATAATTTATGGAATTTCATATTCCTCACACGAGCGAATTCGAGAAATAATTGCAGAAAAATATCCAAATTATGATATAAAAAATGTAACGATAACTGGAACTGAAGATGTTTTAACATGGGGAACATTATTTACAATTTTTCATATGACATTGCCAATTACACCAACTTATATTTCAATAATTATTTTAAGTCGAAAAATAATTAAAAGGTTAACAATTAGAGGAATAAAAGTGTCAAAAAATACAAAAAACCTTCATGGTCAACTTTTAATGGTTTAGTTTAGACAAAAAAAATGAATTAGGGAATTTAATAATTAAAAGTTCTAAGGCATTGACATATCAAGCTCTTCTTCCAATTTTATATGTTTTTGGAGTTGTTTCATATTCAATTGGTCAACTTGGAATTTATAACGATCCACTTATGGAATATTTAACATTTACTTCGTTTATAATAATTCCGATTCTATCACCAATTTCCTCATTTATTTTTATCACACCTTATCGACATTTTATTTCAAGATGTTTTAACAAAATTAGAAATCGAAAAGTTGAAAATAGCACTTCAGTTCATGAAGCAGGAAATACTAATCATATTTCAATGTTGGCTTGAAATACAATTTCGAATTAAAAAAGAAAAATTCAAAAAACCATTCGTTTATCATTTGTTTAATCTTTTGGTTTTTTGATTCTTTGAGTGATAAGTTCCACGTTTAAAAAAAAAGACAGATTCAACAGCGATAAAGTAGATAACTGAAGTTGTTCGTCATTTTTCCGTCGCGACCATTTTTTCATTACACTTGTACTTTAAAATAGTTTTTTTTTTGAACTTTTAAACATTTTTGCTGTTTTTTTTTCAATTTTAAATTTTTTAGTAAGAAAAAGTTAAATCTTTAATTTTCAAATAATTGAAAATATTCTTTAAAACCTTTTTCATTAGAAGAAAAATTAAAAAGAAGAAAACCATGTTTTTACAAGGATAAAATGCTCATTCTTGTAACTGGAGCTGCAGGATACATTGGAAGTCACACAGTTGTTGAATTGTTAAATTCTGGCTATGAAGTTGTTTGTATTGACAATTTTGCAAATGCCATATCAGGTAATTTACAAAATTTTTTTAAAAAAATTATTGATTTTTATTAAAGATGACAAAGGAATTCCGATTTCCCTTCAAAGAGTTGGTGAAATTGTTGGAAAACCAATTTTATTTGAAAAAGTTGATATTTGTAATTTGAATGATTTGGAAAAAATATTCGAAAAGGTTCTATTTCGATGTTGTAAAAAAAGTTTTTTTATTTTCAGCACAACTTTAATGCTGTAATTCATTTAGCTTCATTGAAAGCAGTAAGTGAATCAATTGCAGATCCTTTGAGATATTATTCAAATAATCTTACCGGTAGCTTAAATTTGTGTCAGGTGACTCATCTTTTTTCAAATTCGAACAGAATAAAATGCGGCATTTCAGATGTGTAAAAAATACCAAATCAATAATTTTATTTTCTCAAGTAGCGCCACAGTTTATGGAGAACCAAGTGAACTTCCAATCACCGAACATAGTAAAACTGGAGATGGAGTCACAAATCCGTATGGTCAATCAAAATGTATGGTCGAGCGAATTCTTATGGATATTGGAAAGTCAAACCAGGTAAAATAGTTCATAAACAATTTCTACGTTAAATCTACTCTTCCAGAATTTTAATATCATCATTTTAAGATATTTTAATCCTGTCGGAGCTCACAAATCAGGTAAAATCGGAGAAAATCCGAAAGGTGTTCCAACTAATTTAATGCCTTATATTAGTCAAGTATTTTTTGCATTTTTAAAAAACATTTTACATCAAATTTAAAGGTTGCAGTAGGAAAACTAGATCAATTGACAGTGCATGGCAATGATTTTAATACATTTGATGGAACTGGTGTTCGAGATTTCATTCATGTCGTCGATTTAGCGATTGGGCATGTAAAAGCATTGGATCGATTTAAAACTGGAACGAATATTGGAACAGAAATTTACAATCTTGGAACTGGTCAAGGATATTCCGTTTTACAAATGGTTGAAGCTTTTGAAAAAGCAAGCGGGAAAAATATAAAATTAAAAGTGAGCATAAATTTTGTTAAATGAATAAATTAAAAACATGGTTGAACATTAAGATTGGTGAACGAAGACCTGGTGATTTACCATCAGTTTATTGTGATCCAAGTTTGGCATGTCAAAAATTAAATTGGAAATGTAGATTCGGATTAAATGAAATGTGTCAAGATCTATGGAATTGGCAATCAAAAAATCCAAATGGATTCGATACATTGTAACATTTTTTAAACTTTAGAACACATAACATTTGATTTTGTTGTAAATATTTTTAGGAAAAAAAGTGAGAAACAACATTAAGCTATCGCCTCATTTAAATCTCAGTAAAATGTTATATTAAATACTTGGTTTCCGTTATTAGAATTCTAAAATAAGGGGGATGTCAAGAAATTCCAAATTCCAGAAAATAGATTATTCGATTCTGATTTTATAGTGGTTGTAGGAGTTTTCGTTGTTGATAACATTGTCATTAAAATTCTCGTCGTAGTTGGAGTTGCGGAAGTCGTCGTAGTTGAAGTTTCTGAAGTCGTCGTAGTTGAAGTTTCTGAAGTCGTCGTATTTGAAATGTCTGAAGTCGTCGTAGTTGTCGAAATAAAATTTGGTGTAGTTGAAGCTCTAAAATTATTTATAAAAAAATATTTAAAAAATCTCTAAGTCTTTACGGTGTATGTATAACGTTTTGTCCTTCACGAATAAGTTCAAGCTGAATGTTTCCAGTATCGTATTCAGTTTGAACATGTCCCTTACCATTAATCTATTAAAATAAAAATGAGATATTTGTTAAGAAGTCAAGCACAAACTTTTCGTTCAATAGCTCCAACAAAGTGAGATGCTTTCTTTCCACATGTTAAATATCCAACTATCATATCACCAGTTGATGCTAAATTATAACTACGGTATGAAGCTTCATAATTATATCTGAAAATAAAATCAATCAAGATTTGATCGATATCTCCAGGTTACTTTGAGTTGATATCTCTCAAAAATTTCGAATTACAGGAAAGGCCAGTTTCCATATTACAAATACCCAAAAATGGAAGAACACAAAGTTGAGATCCTTAACCGCCGAATAAAATCCACATTAAGATAAAAAGCATTTTTTTTTTGAAAAAATACCTTGATTAGCGCCAGCAACAGAAATAAAAGTGTGAACACGTTTCGTTAATGGAGGGCCAAGATTGATTGATGGATTGTCAACACATTTTCCACCAAGAATTGCTTTTCGAGCCATTGGGGATCCCATCGAATAACCGATAATGTTGACTTGATCAGCTTGTGTATAGTTTAACACTGCTTCAATGTGTAAGCGAATCTTAAAAAAAAATAAATGAAAAGTCATTTTTTTTTCAAATCTCTTACAGTTTGAATGAAATTACATGTCATTTTGACGTTAAAATTAATAAGTTCTTCGCCACGCCCCCAAGTTGTTGCAAACGTATTTCCTTCAGGATAGCCTAAAACAAATTGAAATGGAAATTTTGAGGTTTTTATTATTGACAAAATTTGAAAAACCCGCCCATACCACCAGCAACGATGTCTCGCCGAACTTTCCATAAACTTCCAGCTTCATTATTCATCCCGTGAATAAAAATTAATGGCAGAACGTCTTTCTTATAAATGTCACCACCAAAGCTTCCCGGATTTTTATCCGGTCGAATCAAATCTAAAGAAAGAGGTAATTTTTGAGAGAGAGAGAGAGAGAGAGAAAGGGAAAGAGAGAAAGACGGTTTATAAATAATTAAAACTATTGGCTTGTTCTGGCGTGAAATGTTGTCGAATCCATTGATCGAATCTCCAATGAGCCGCTTGAGAAGTTGGCATAAGTGAAATTGAGAAACAAAATGAAACGGAGAAGACAACAACAGCAAACTTCATGGAAATTCTGGAACAAAAACGGTTTGTTGAAAGCTTTTCAAGAAAGAATGATAATCGAAATGTGAACCGATTTGATTTTATTTCAAACTTCTTTTCATTGTCCATTGTTATAATGGCATAAAATGAGGTGAGGAGGCGGTCGCTTTTTTGTGAGATAGAAAAGCGAACGTTTTTTAAATTTGCTTAAATTTAGAAGATTTTTTAATTGGATTTCATCCTTCTTCCTGCTCCTCTTCGGACCGATTTTTTTCTGGAAAGATTATGAAAACTGAAAATATTAAAAAACCTTTTTTTTTAATAAAATCAATAATTGAATTCCATAAAGCTTCTCCTATTGAATATAATTATTATTTTCGTGAATCATAATAGTCATCTTCCCGATCATTTGTTTTCCATCTTAAATTCAATGATTATATCCGTTTTAAACGAATTAAGATGCATTTGAATAGGTTTATAAATCGCTGTATATTGAAATTAAAAAGGCAAAAGGCACAAAAAGTTTAAAAAACCGTAAAATAACGAAATTAAACTTGTGAAAAATCAAAAAGTGAATTTAAAAAAGCGAATAAAGCTATAATGATACAATAACGTGCAATAAAACAATTAAAAAATGATTCTTTTATGTTCATGAGATATTATGAATAATTGATCGATTTTAAAAATTGGTCTAAATATTTAATTAAATAAATACATAAAAGCATTATTCTCATTGAGTGATTCGGTAAAACTTTAAATGTAAAAATACAAGGAATTGTTGCTGTCAAGTTAATTAAGCTGAGCTTTAACTTGTTTTAATTATGAAAAAAAATTTTCGTTGACATTTTAATTTTTTTTGAACTACTTTTTCCAATTTGTTTATCCATCATTTTGACTAAGTCGTCGATATTTGATATTTCCTCCACGTCGAGAAGAATTTTTTCCATTTCTTCCTTCAAACATTAAACCTAGAATATTTGAATTATAAATTTGATTGGAAAAAGAAAACATAATTACCCAATATTTTCTTTTTGTTATGTTGTAAAACATAAATGAATACAACAAGAAATGTGGCAATGAAAAAAAATGACATAAATCCTGTTGATTCTTCGTCTTCATTGTTATTTCTGTCATATTCCGATTGCAGTTGTCTCTAAAAACAAATTTCGGTCATGAATAACGTTTTATAATTTTAAAGAAGAAAAAAAAACCGTCAAATCTGTTCTATGTGGTCGAATCACAGGTTCCGCATCCAATGTCTGTTCTTCGTCCGTCGAATCTTTTTTGTTTTCGCTTGCTGCTGCTGCTACAACAGGCGCCGGATTTCCTTTCGCTTCTTCAACTGCTTCATGCAAACCTTCCGCTCCAACTTCTGGCGTTTCTCGATCTTCTTTTGCCGCTCCGTCGGCTTCATCTTTTGGTGGGTCTTCTTGTGCTGGTTTGTCAACATTCGCATCAGGATCCTAGTAGTTTTTTAAATAAAAATTCAGTTCTTTTTCAGTTGTTAGAAATAATGAAAGATTTTACCTCCTCTCCTTTACCTCCTTCGACGTCTTGTTTGGCTTCAAATTCGGGGGCAGCGTTTTCTTTGTCAGCTTTTTCTGCAAAATATGAATAAAATCAAATGAAGATATCAAAAATAATTGATTATACCTCCGACATTACTCTTAGAATCCTCAGCGTTTTCTTCAACTTGCTGGTTGAACGCAATAGATGGAGCTGTGGTTTCGGATGCGGCGGTTGTCAATTCATTCAACAATTTTGAATTTGTTAGAGATGATTCGTCTTTCCCAGTTAACAATTCTTCTTTTTTTTCTGCATCGGTTTTGACGATTTCCTTGAAAATTTTATTTATAAATTCATGACATTTGCTTTTTAAAAAAATCACTTTCTGCCCTCCAACTACTTGTTTTGCTGTAAAATTGGCAGTGCTCGAGTTATTTTTCGATTTCAATGAGCTTTCCGAATGAATTAATGGCAACGTTGTTTCTAAATCTTTAAAAAAATGTTTCAGACAATAATTTTAAGAAAAAAAAACCCTCACTTTTTGACAACGATGCTTCTTTGTTTTCTTCAATGACTGGTGGTTTAACATCGTCAATATCTTCTGGATTTTCATCATCTGATTTAACAAAACTCTCTGTTATTAGCAAGCTTAAAAAAGCAATAAAATACAGTTTCATTAGCTGAAAAAAAAACGTTTGAATATTTTTCACAACACAGAAAACAATAAAATTACGTGTCAGTTTTTGATGAAATTGATTGCAATCTTGACTGTTCTACTTATAATACAAATAAAAAGCAAAAAATGTACATAGATAGAAGATACTATAACTTAATAAAATCCTTTATTATTATTATTATTTAAAAAATATTTATTTAAAGTTTTAGAACAAAAAAAAAGAAAGAAAACGTTTGATGATTTTCGAAATAGTCAATGTCATCAAAAAGTAAAATTAGGCCAAATTAACTACAAGTATTTTTTAATAGAAATTCCAATGGTTTAAGTGAAATAAGCAATTAAATATATTTTTATTGGATAGAAAACAGAAAAATTGAAGGGAAAGAAATAACCACTGCTCATTTTAAGGAAATAATTGGAAAATTTAATGATTTTATATTTTTATTAATTAATAAAAGTATAATAATATGAATGATACTGATTTTTAAAATGATTTTAACGAATAAATAAAATTTGAGAGATTTTTTAAAATGAAAGTATTAAAAAGATATAAATTGCGATTGAATAAACGATTATCTCCAGATTAATTGAACAAATTTTGTGGGAACTTTGTAAAACTATTGTGAAATTCAAATATTCCTTTTTTTAAATTGAAATTAATAAAATTTTAAATTAAAATATTGATTTTACAAACAGACTTACTAGATTACGTAACTACACGTATTAAGCAAACAAAATACCGGCAGAAATGGAAGAAAAAAAAACGGACTAGAAATCCCTTAACTTTGTTAGGCCACAATATTTTTACATGTTCTTTCTCAGTCAGAAAAAATTTGGTTTTTTTTATAAATTTTTTATTTTAAGATGCTAGCAAGCACAAGTTTATCACGTCTTTTAAATTCGACAAAACCAAGTTTGTCGCGATGTTTTCATGATCGAAGCTCTGTTCCAAGAGTAGTAGATGATAGAGAAAAATCATCAGCTAAATACAGCGATGCTGGTAATTTTATTTTTATTTTTAATAAAAAAAAAGTTTAAAAATATTCAGGCTACGTGTTTCGTTATCATCGAAAAGGAGTTGATCCGCTGCCAAGAATTCCAGATAATAAAGTACCGGTTGCTCAACCACCATACAAGATCAGAAAGCCGTGGAGTTTAGAAAACGCTCGTTTTGGTCAAAACGATTACATTGATATTCTTGGAAATGGTGACGTTCATCCAGCACAATTGCAATACCATACACCAACTTGGTTAAGAGGATTTCCTGGACAACATCGAGCAAATGAATTAATCAAATTGGTTCATTATAGAAATTTATATGACGAAAAATTGAAGCAGAATTCACCAAAACGATGGCACGAATTACGCAAACGAATCAAATATTTAATGATGCAACATAATTATAACAAACAAGTCAGCTTTTCTTATCTAAAAAAAATATAATTTCGTTTAAAAACATTATTTCAGGATGAACTTGGAAGAGAAAGAGATTTAGGACTGTGGGAAGAAGAACCAGACTATACATTTAAAGATAAATCAAAAAAATCTTTCAGAGATGAAGCTAAATAAACCTTATTAAGCTTTAAAAATTTGTTATTAGTTTTATAAATAATTAATAAAACATTTAGAATAATTAACAATAATAACAATCATAAAAGTAATTCAAATAAACTGTCAAAGTCTTTAAAAACTTGTGGAGTATAATCTCGACATCTACACAAGGCATATTTGTCGATTTTCATTTCGTCCTCGGTATCGCTGTTCTAAACGTAAGAAAAATTAGAGTTTTAAATCTTAAAAAATCAATAATTACATCTTTTTTCTCATCTTCTTTTGCAACGGGTGTTGCCACAGCAGCAGGAGCCTATAATCACTACATTCGATTAGAAAAAAAAGAAGAATTTCTCTTACATTTTCTGCTTCACCAATTTCATTGACTTTTTGCTTTACCTAATTTTATTAATACTTAGTGCTTATTTATTAATGAAACAATTACCTGAACCGGAGTCAAAATTGGGGTTTGATTAAGCTGTGCTGGTTGTGGCAATTTATTACTTTTTAAATGAGAACGATTATATCTATGGGATCGTCGATGTTTTTTTCCTTTTTTTCGTTTTTGAGAATTCTATTGATTTAATATTGAAATGAGTTAGAAATTAAGCATTTTACATTACAACAAGTTGGCCAAATAGAAACTGTTAGAGTTATAATTAAAATAACTAAACTTGTTAAAAAAAATTCTAAATAATATTGTTTTCTTTAAACTTTTATTCAAAAATTATTTGAGTTTTGAACGAACCTTGCATTATTTTCATAATTTTAATTTAAATTCAAAAATGATTATTTAGAATTATTGATTTGTTCAGTTTATTTCGATCACGTTTAATTAAAATTTGTTGGTTTTCAATATGTGGACAAACGTTTTCTATTGGACTCTTTGATTTTTAATTGGCAGCTTCTTGAATTTAACATTTCAGAAAATCACCGGCTACTACTGTCTTTTGGCAATTTTCCAAGCCTTGTCACGAGATGGTTTGTGGCACGCATTCAAAGCTGCTACGCAGTGAAAATGCACCAATTTTTAGAGATTTTCAGAAATTCTTCTTTTCATTATTGAAAACAAAATTTATTTTTAACAATTTTCCTATAATTAAAATGCTACATTTTTTTGTTATGACATTGTTTAAAATAAGGAGAGAAAATCTTTAAATTAATAAATATTCTCCGATTAAAGTACAAAATTGTTTTGTGAACAACAAAAAGTCTCACCACGAAAGAATCTCTCTAACCGCATCGGGTCTCTCGTTTCATTGTTGTCTATCACTATAGTTTTCATCTCTGCGCCTTTCAACTAGTGTGTATACAACGTGTCTGGTGACTAACATCAGTCTCCTGATCAATGTAGAACGCTGTTTTTCAGTTTCCTTTTATAACAGTTCTACTTTTCATAAATTATTCCCGTTTAAACAATTTAAAATTAATTGTTCTTAGAATAATGTTCAATATTTAATTTTTTTCTGTATTATATCAAAAAAAGAGAAAAAAAGACAGAATTGCACGTGAAATTCCGCTGATAGAAAAGCATATTACAACAGTTTTGTTTAAGATTTAAATGACTATTTTATTACAAAATATTATAAAATTAATTTGGCTACTTTGTTTGTTATGAATTAGAAGAAATGTCAAAAATTATTAGAAAAGGTGACGTCATCTCCTAGAATTGAAACAATTTTTATGTTGCGAAATATATTAAAACGATTAATAAATTTCATCAAACATAAACAATTTTTCTAACCTCGTTTTCCATTTTTTTAATGCGTATTGTTTGTAATGTGTTTTTGTGTAAAATAACATATTTTCAGATGGAAAGTTTGTTGTATCCAAGTTTCATTCCAATGCCATTTGTTCGTTTCTATATATACATTGAAACCAATGATTTCTCTTGTGATCTTAAAGACTCATTTGTCATGAAAGTAATATTGATAAGATATATAATATACATATAATGTAAACTTTTAGGTGGGCAAAGAAGGTTCGCTTGATCTTTTGAAAAGCAAAATTAAAGGATTTTTGCCAGAAGAAGAATTCTCAATCTACAGAAGTAAGTGTTATTAGGCATGTTGCGTTTCTATTATTAATAATACTTTTTCAGTTTCTGAACATGGAGATGATGTTGAAATTGTCAATGACAAACAACTTTTTCATTTGTGTATTCAAAGTGAAACTACAAAAGAATCGACTGATTTCTTCGGAGTTCCCGACAAAAAAATTCACTTGCGTATATCGCGAAACAAGCAATTCTCAGCTTCAATGAAAAAAGATTCTGCCATTCCGCTTCCATGGAAGCCAATGTAAGATCCCTAATTGAACAACAATTAATTACTTTCATTATTATAGACTTGATTTGGCTACCATTCCGCGTCAACATGGGCTTTGCCATTCATTGGATCTAGTGCCAACAGGATATAGAAAGAATGTTGGTGAAAACAACGATTTTATCACCAAACCGAAACATCGTAGTAACGATAAGAAATTCGAAAGAGGAAAGAAAGAAATGATGATGGACTTACTTTTCCAACACGAAGAAAGATTGAGAAAAATTGAAATGAAATTAATGGAAAATGATGTAAAGCAACCAATCATAAGCTTTAAAAGTTCACCGGTTGATGAGTTGAATGAAGATGTTTTCAATGAACAATTTGTGCATAACGCAACGTGTGATGAATGCGAATCTATTATTAAAGGGCATAGATTCAAATGCTATTTTTGCACTGATTATGATTTGTGTTCAAAATGTGAAGCTAATGGTAAACATTCTCATCATGCAATGTTAAGAATTGTTTCTCCAATATTAACTAAATTACCAACATTAAATAAAGGTTCTGCTAATAATGGTATGTCTAATTTTTGAACAGATTTATTTACTAATTGAAACAGTTTCAGATCGTAAAGCAAACATTTTGAAACATCAAAATGTCACTCAGAATAATTTGTTAAATGATACCAATCCAGGAATCCTTGCAGATTTTAGTCATCTAATTCCTTCTAATCCAGAAATTAACAATGCATTAAAAAATGATAATTACCAAGATAATCAAACCAAGACCGAAATGTCAAAGTTCAATGATCTTCCATTGCAAAAAGTTGAAAAATTGAAAACAACTGCACAAAAAGCACTGGATGTTCAACGGAAAGATAATTTTTTGAGCAGATTGGAAAATTTGAAAAAAGCCAGCAAAAAATTGACACCAAATGTTCAAGCAATGGATTCAGAAAAAGCTTTGGAAAATGCGAAAAATGTCGTTGAATTATTGGAAAAAGTGAAGTCGACAAAAGAAATGACTAACGACTTTGCCAAAGAGTGGAGGAATAAAGAAGACGTGCAGTTAATCGAAAATTTTCCAAACAATAAAAATGGAGAGAAGGATAAATTCAAAGTTGTTCTTTCAAAATCGCCATCACCACCACGACGACCACCACCACCACGATTTGCTAATGAAGAAGTAAAAACGGTTGAATTGAGCTCATCGAGTGAATGCGAAAGTGAAAGTGAAAGTGATAACAGCCTTTTTTCCGAGTATGAAAAATTGAAGTAAGCAAATGGCAAAATAAAATTAGAATACAAATGTTGTTTTTTTTTCAGAGATGACGAAGTAACAGAAGCCAAAAATTTTGAAAAATCTTCTGTTCGTGCTACATTGGGCGAGACAGATTTGCCACAAAAGCAACTAAACGATGAACGAGCCAATTCTACTTTAAACGAATCCATTAATCCAGCTGCTAATTTTTGGAATCTGGATGAAGTTCAACCTCCACAAAATACCCCAACAACTTCTGTAAACAATATAAATGACGTGAGTTCATAAATAAAAAGTATTTCTATATAAAGTGAATTCCAGACCGCAGCAAAATTGCTTGATATGGGATTTTCATTTTACGATGTTGATAGAGCAATAAAAGCCGTTGGAATAAATTGCGTAGATTGTATCAGCTTCTTGTTGCAGCAGTAAAAAAGCGTGACAAGGTGTTCAGCTTCTTGTCTTATTACAAAGCTAAACAATTTAATTTTAAAAAATAGAGTGACTACCCGTGTAGTGTTCTCCTTTTGAAAATGTTGGCATTTTAAAACCGAATTCTATTAATCAAGTTGATGTTACTTTGTAAAATGTGTTTTTTATTCCTCGTTTAACTTATACATACATTGTTTAAAAAATTTTAAAACAACAAAAAAACCCACCGCATTATATTATTGTTTTGTATTATTTCTTCGAAATTTTTTGTATAAATATTTATCCTGGGACAACTTTCAAGAATGTGATCGCTAATAATAACAATGTGACATTTCTCGTCATTCTAACTAAACTCGGGCTTGGAAGAAAAAGAACAGATAAATTATTTTTGACGTCATCTCTCAAAATTTCAGATTAGAATAGTGAAAACCCTTGGAAAGGTTGTTATGAGAACATCAGGCCTGCTTGGTTTCAATTCGATTGAAATTTTGAGTTTTCTGATGCTTTAAGATGTGCCCTGCTCACTTCAATTCGAACCACGATCCTGGATTTTGATTTTTACTCATTTTCACTAAAAATTAAAAAAATCGAAAATTTCAGTGCTGAAAATCAGTTTCAGATAATTAAATTTGGTTTACCGATGCTCCAGGATATACTCTTTTCATTGGCAGGCTGCTTAAATTGTATCTACGATCAATATGTTTTAAGTTGTGCTCATTTTAAATAAATCCCGCCCTCTGTTTCTTTGCTTTGCTTAAAATCGATGTTGAAGTTTGTTCATCAGTAGAGCGAACATTGATCTTCTAGACACGCCTTGTGACAGCTTCAAAATTAAAAAAGTAAAAAGTAAATCAAATATTTTTCATGCCGTCACTTTCACTTTCTCTTTCTCTTTTTCTTAATGTGCACACATATCCGGTGAGTTTTTCGAGAGCTCCGCTGGAGCTCGGGGGAAGCTCGCGCGCCGGCCTAAATCAACAATTCCACTCTCTGGCCTCTCGTCAAAATCTCAAGCACTTTCAGCAGCAAGAAAAAAGAAAAGAAAGACGGAAGGGGGGGGGGGGGAAGAAGAAATGAAATGGCAACGAAATTGTTTGATCAACTGTACAAACCCTTCGACGAAGACGAATTTTTGTAAAGAGCTGCGGGGGAGAGCTGAGAGCTCGGCGCTCGCTTATCATTCAACGTTTTTTTTCGCCTTTCTGTCTTTATTTCTTTAGCCTTCATTTTTGTCACTTTTCAGCCAGCCATGTTTTGGGAACCAGAAAATTCGATTCGTTATGGCGGACCACAAAGTGATGTTGATGATGATGAGGTAAAGCATTTTTTGTGGTATTTTTTGTCACATTTTTTACAAGTTTTTTTTTCTTAAAAATTCCCAGATCATTCCAATCGATGCTGAGGTGAGTTTTTATCAATTTTTTGTTAATATTTTCAGTTTTTTTTTTGAGTTCCTCCCTCCCCCCCCCCTTTTTTTGGCTTTATTTCTCTGAAAATTTGAAGGCACGAAAAATGGCGGATCGCGAGCGTAAGAAGGAAGAAGTGCGTAAGCGTCTAGAAGAAGCGTCAAGAATGAAGAAGGCGAAGAAGGGATTCTTGACACCGGAGCGTAAGAAGAAGCTTCGCAAGCTTTTGATGATGAAAGCCGCTGAGGATTTGAAACAGCAGCAGATGCTCAAAGAGCAAGAGCGTCAACGCATTTTGCAGGAGAGAATAATTCCTTTGCCAGATTTGGATAATGAAGGTGATCTGGCTTCTCCTTTGGATTCATCTTCACCAAGCATGATTGTTTTTCAGACGACTTGGAAGCAGTTTATGACCAGATTCGAGAGCGCCTCATCGAGTTGGAATCTGAAAACTACGACGTCAGTTACTGTGTTCGTCAAAAAGATTTCGAAATCAACGAGCTGACGATTGCTGTCAATGATTTGCGCGGAAAATTGTCAGAATTTTTTTCATCTCCAGCGTTCTCACGAAACCAATTTTCTCATGATTTTTCCTTTCAGCGTCAAACCAACATTGAAGAAAGTGTCAAAGACTGAAGGCAAATTCGACAAATTGAAGAAGAAAGAAGCGACAAAAGTTGATTTCCGTAACAATCTTAAAGTTGTTCAAAAGAATGAATATGCAATGGATGAGGAGGATAAAGAAAAAGGAGGAAAAGCTGAATGGGCGAAGCAATAAAAGTTTGAAAATACATTTTTTCGTGTTAATATTTTACATTTTTCATATTTTTGCTCATTTTCAACTTAAAAATAGTTACGAAAAACTTTTTATGTGCAAAAAAAACTTTAAGAACAACATTTTTTTCTTTCTTTTTTTTTCAAACTTTTGAAAAAATAAAGTAATTTCTTTCGTTATTTTATCACAGTTTTTAAGCAAAAAACTATACAAATTATGAGTTTTTGGGATCACAATTACCGAGATATACAATAAACTACAAAGAAAACAAAAAGGGCGAAGAGAATAAGATAACAAAGCATGTTCTTTCCTGAAAACTTTTAGTTTTTCTTGTAAAATGAATAAGAAATACCTCCAGCTTTACTGACGATTCCCAATCTTCGCATTGTTGTGTGTAATAATCCTTTGGATGAATCAAATTCAGTATCCATGTCATTTAAAAGACGATTTTGTTCTCGTACATCATCACCGATGGCAATTGTTACCTACATGATTTTTAAAATTGGACAAAAATAAAATTTTTTAATTAAAAATAAGGATTTTACTCTTTTTAAAGCTGCAACTTTTGAAGATAAACCATTCACTAGATCATCATTGTGTCGTTCTAAATAATTAGTATCTTCATGACCCCCTGAAAGAAATGTTTATGGTTTTTGAGAATAAATAAAAATATTCACCTCTCATGGTCCCACCTCTATATGACATATCCTTCGAAAAAGTTGTTTATTATTTTTTGAAATTTTCCGTAATATTAAATTGAAATTTTAGAGATTTACAGGTTAAGAAATGTGAGAAAAGAAAATAAAAATAAAAAAAATTATCAGGTTCGTAAATCGAAACGTGTAAGCATTAAACTTGACGCGAACTCACAGCTGATAACACTGGAGCGCGATTGCACAACTGAGAATTTTAAACATTTATTTTTCGTTTTTTTACGAATAAAAAAGTTTTAACCCTTTTATTTCTGAAATCAAATATGCAAAATCGTCAAATTGATAGAAATCGACACAAACGAAAAAATAACCAAAATGATAATGCGACACCAATCAAAAAAAGACGATCTTCGCCATCAAATTTGGAAAAATCGGCAATAAAGAAATTAAATAATTCATCTGGTAAGCTAAATCAATATTTAATTATAAAAAACCGAAAAAATAAATGAATTTCAGCTCGATTTTACTTCAAAAACAAAAAGAAAAAATTGAGATGTCGCCGAAAAACAAGGGGAATGCGTAAACAGTTATGTCAATTGGTGAGAAAATGATATTATTTATAATGAAAATCCAAAGAAAAAGTTTTTTTTAGTTAGAAAGAGCTCTCACAGATTCTCCAAGTCTTCCTTCAATTAATCACTTGTTTAAAAGTGTTGATCACAATGGAAATCCGAGTAAATTTATTTTTAATCAAAAAATTTCCCACGAGTTTTTTTTCAGGAGCTTCATTAATTGAAGTCCTTCGAACTCTTCAATTGTCAACAAGAGTAAATAATGTAAAAAATCACATTTTTTAATAAAAAAAATCAATAATAATAATTTCTAGATTCATTTTCTAACTCAAAATCACTGGAAATCGATTTCCAGCTTCACTGATCTCTTTAAAATCGAAGAGGACGAGCCGGGTCAAGAGTTGTTTATAAAATTCCGTCCAATTTATAAGCCAGAAAATTGTACCGTTTACATTGACAATTTGCCCGAAGGTTGTAAAATTGAGAAACTCACTAGACTTGCCATGTGCTATGGAAATGTGTCGGAGGTTTTCGAAACTTAACTTGCAGAGAGAAAAATTGAAAGAAAAAATCGTTTGAAATTGCAGGTGACGATTGCAACAAAAAAAGCGAAATTCATTGGAAGAAATGAGAGATGCCAAAAAACTGAAACGCCGTTTATCACCAGAAATAGCGGCAGCAACAACAACTCTCAGTACAGATCGAGAAACAATGGAATCAATGTTGGATCTCGTCCGCACCCCTTTGGATTTATACGTTTTGTATCAGAAGAATCAGTGGAAAACATGATTCAGGTTGATCAGCAGAACATTTTAATTTCATGTCAAATTAATTTTTTTCAGAAATTTCATCTTAATGATCCAACCGTTTCTTATAGAAATATAGAAATTAATAAAGAAAAACCCGAAAAAACTCCAAAAGTGCATCATTTTAATCAATTTTATATGTTTCAATTGTTTCGAGAAATTCGATTGTAAGCAGTTCTGGATGTAATCAAGAAAAAATCAATAATTTCAGCCTTCGAAATCGTCGAAGACATCGACCATATCGACAAGTAGTTCGTTTAGCTAAATTGCGCTCAAGGCTTCAACGTTTAATCTGGAAGGAGCACAAATGTAGAAAACTAGCATATCGACGTATGTTTTCTAATCAATCGATAAATGTTTAAAAATTAGATTTTAGTTCGATTACAAAATGGAAGAATAGTGAAAAAGTGTCCAATAAAAAATGTTGCTTCGACAAGTTTAGCGAAAAAAAATGTAGAGTTTTCAACAAATTTTCAATTAAAAAACTTCCCGAATTGTTTCAGGCTGACGTTGGCACATTGCCAGACATTGAAAAAGTGCTAGAAGTTGCTGAAAATTTGCCAAAAACTGTGAAAAATGTGAAAAGAAAACGAAAATTAATGGAAAATGAGAGTTTTCCGGATAGAAATGCGAAAAAGTTGAAAAAAGACGATGTGGAAAAGAAGAAGAAAAAACGAAGAAGACGAAAAAAAAAGTCGAAAAAAGCGCCAGGATTTGTGCCAGGAAATAGTGTTAATCAGTATTTTGAGCAAGTCCAAGTATTATCATTGTAGGTTTTGATTAAAAAAATTGATAAAAACGTGACCAAGATTTTTTGCAGGAAAAAATACGAAGAATTAAAAAAAGAATACCTGGAAATGATTGAAAAAAATAAGAAAAATTTGCCAACAAGCGTTTAAATAATTACGGTTAATGAACTCAAGTTTTATTATGTGAAAATGTAAAATTTTTATAAATTATTTCATAAAATGAGCAATTGTCATACCCGCTCTGAAGTTTTAATTTTCTGAAAAGATGGGCAAAGTGGAACAAATTGAAGAAACGAAAAACGACGAAGAAATCTGGAAAAAGTTGAAGGTTTGAAAGAAGAGAGGAAAAGAAGTTTTTCTCACGATTACCGTTCAAGCCATTTTGGTGATTGATAAGCGTCGTTGTTGAATGTCGAATCGGCAGAATTGTTGGACGATCGAAAGCCGCGTTGATAACGATCAGCACCGGGAACGGTGTTGTCGAGAAATGTGGCGATGAGACCGCCGACAAGCATTTTAATGTTGAGTAACATGTTGAAAATGTTGTTGATTTCAATATTTTCTAGAGGTGAAAAATGAGAAAAATTCTTTAAATATTTTCAGCATTTTTTTTTTTGAATAAAAATCTTTAAAAAAGGAGGAAAATTAGATTTAAAATTACCGGTTTCAATTGGATGCTTCTCAAAATGTAATGGAATTATCATTCCTAGAAGGAAAGACAATCCCATTATTGACAAATTCCGACACAATTTCAGATCGATCATCTGCAAAAAAAGTATCAATGGAAAAGCGCCAAAAGTCAAGATCACCTGTAGATTGCTCATCGCAACGCCACCAATCATCGAGATGCCCATCGTCAAAATTCCGCCGACGAGCGCGTCGGGAATCGACGCCAGAATTGCGGCAAACTTGGAGAAAATGCCGAGAAAAACGAGACAGAGGCCGGCGGTTTGCATCGTCGCGCGGCTCGCCACCCTTGTGACGTGTATCAGCGCAATGTTCTCGGCGTACGTCGTCACACCCGAACTGACGCCGCCGATCGCCGCAATCATGCTGCCGATGCCTTCGACGGCGATGGCTCGATTGATGGCGTCGTCGGGTGGCGGTTGTTGGTGCGACGTTCGCGCCAAAAGATCGTACGAGCCAATGTTTTCGATGATTGAGGCGAGAGACGAGGCGACGTAGCCGAAAAAGATGCCACCACTGATCGTTGGCGATCCGAACGGAAATGGAATCGGAAATTGAAGCCATGGCACCTGTTGAAGAACTGTCATTGTCATGTTGTTGTCGGTTCGAGCAGCACCATTTTCAGGCTCAATATTGGTTATTGTCATGAAGAAACAGATGAGCCAAACCAGAAGAATACTCAACAAATACTGAAATAAAAAAAAATATTTCGCTGCGTATCAACCCCGCAAGTATATGATGATACTCAGTTAAAAAAGCTGATCTTTCTTTATAAATACTGTAGTGCCATAGAGCACACTTTCGCCAATATTTTGAAAAATGTGAAAGTAAATTGTGCAATGGGGCGAGTTTGCAACAAATCAAAAACGAGAGAAAAAAGACATTATTACCGGAAATTGACCGAAAAGTCGAATTCGTGTCGAGACCCATTGCTTTTTTTTTGTCGAATATGAATAAAAAGGTACACGAACGTCTTCTAAGTAAATCGTCATCGAAACGACAACAATAATCATTCTAAAATTTGACAAAGATTAAAGTGTGCTCTATTGAGAATTTCGACCAAATGATTACAAAACAGAAATCCAATGAAGCGAAAGCTTCTCCTCAATGGTTGGTACAATGCTTGTGGTAAGCAAAAGCATCAGGGGAACAATGGTGATGGGTCCTATGAGTTTGGCGACTCGTCCTGCCAGTCCGGTAAAGCCGATTATAACAAATGTCAGACAAGCCGTCAATAAACTTCCTTGAATCTGGAAAATCAATTTTTTTGGAAAAAAAACGGCCACACCCGCCAATGCTCATTTTTTTTTTCAAAAATTTAAATTTTTTCCAACTAAAAATCGACACTTGAAAACCGCACGCAAGCCGCAACGCGTTTGATGTTTTTTTTTTTCAAAATATTCAAAACGTAATTTTTTTCCGAACCTCACGCATCCGATCGATCCAAAATTGCGGGGGAACCTCATCGTGCTCACCGTACGGACACTGATTATGACGTGTGTAGGCGAACAGTGGCGGTAGAAACGCCATCGCCGGTCCATGAAGCACCGAAAGTCTGGAAAACCTTTTTTTCAGCTTTTTCGCTTAAAAATCGATAATTCGGGGGGTTTGGGATTTTCGACCAAAACCTTAACCCGAATGTTGTTTGAAGAATTGTCGCAAGGCCGCATGAAACAAATGTGGCCGAAATGAGTTGAACCCGCAGTTGAACGGTGGCCGAGCCGGCGCACGCCGCGTTTGAAATTATGAATGGATAAACGAGAAGACCGGACATGCAAAGCATTGCTTGCTGAAATCCTTTTTTATTTCGTAGCAGTTTTTTGATTTAAACGCGCTCCACTGAACAAAAGCTTCTTGTTTAATCTCATTAAAAACGCTTTTCTTTTGGCAATTATCAATAGAGCGCAATTGCAACAAATACTTATTCTTCCTGATTTTTGCCCCCCAATTTTTTCGCAAAAAATGATGATTTTTAACCAGAAATTCGAAAAAATGTGTTCCATTTGATGATCGAAAAAAAATTATTCAATAATTCTCCAATCCGCCTCACACCATTTTTTAAGTCGGAAATAATCAAAACAAAAAAAGTGTCATAAATATTTATTGAAAAATGTTTCGATTTGTTTCAAAACGAAACGAAAAACAGATTTGAACAGTTTTAAAGTTTGAAAATTGATTAAAACGCATTTTTTTTTCTTTTTTCTTTTTTTTTGGTTACAAATGGATGTATTTGTGTGATAATTCATGATATTAATGACGCGCAATGTTGAAAAGGTTGTGTTTGATTAAAAAGTAGAACATTGAAGACGGCGAAATTATTAACAAATCAATTGATTTTTAGTCAGGAATGAAGGAAGGAGTGTGATCTTCTCTCCCTCTCTCTCTTCACAATTTTTTTTCATTTTAAATTTTTTATTTTTTAGAGTGTTGGTTATCAATTAAAATCATTAAAACCAAGGAAGCTTTAAGTTGTTGGTCGTGGCGTATTGGTTAAAAGGCGCTGGTGGATAATTAAGCCCCAAAAGTTCAACTCCGAATGGGGTCAATTTGGTTTCTTTCTTCAAAGGAAGATCTTAAAAATGTCTCTTGGACTTAAAAACCCATTTTTGAGATTTTTATTTGTTTTTTTCTGCCCACTTCACCGACCTGGAAACCGAAGCAAAAAGCTTCACGAATTGTTGGCACATCGTTGACGCCGAGATGTAATTGAGAAGTCATTCTCAAGCCAAAAAAAATAAACAAACAATTTTTATTTTCATAGAAAGAACTAAAAAAAGAAAACGAGAAAACAACGACTGAAACCAGAATTGAAACCAATTCTTATTTGAAACAAAAAAAAACACAATTTTTGTTCCTTCAATTTGCCGCGGGAGGTAAGAGGGAAGTGGGCGGAGCTTGGCAAAGAATGGCGGAAAGGGGGGGGGGGAGAAAGAAGAAGATTCAGCGTGTTACAACAATTTTCTCTCTCTCTCTCTCTCTCTCTCCCCCTCGCTCTCCCATTTATTTTGCCTTTTTAACCTTTTTTCGAGAAAAAAAAAAAAGAAAAACTTGATTTTAAAGTGAAATATCAATGTGTTTCTTTCTTTTCTTCTTCCACCCCAGATTCTGATTTTTTCATTTTATTTTAATAATTTGTTTAGTTTACAAAAGAGAGAAAAAAAAACAAGAAAACGACGCTAGCAAAATTGTACCAAATAGGCCGCATTGGTTTGACATCCGAATGATGAGGTGGCGTCGTCGAAGCGATATGAATAAGCACCGGGGCACGCCTTCTGAAGGATGAAAAAAACTTCTTTTTTTTTCCGAAAAAAATAAGCGAAAATGTGTGCGGTCATTGCAATATGTGAAGCCACGCCTTTCTTTTCATGCCGCATTTTAAAAAATTGCGTGGTTTTATGAGAGATCGCAAATTAAATAGAAAAAAAGAGAATCGCTTGTCAACCACGACGCATTTTGAATTTTGAAAAAAATCGAATAAAGAACGAGCACAAATGGAGAACGCTGGAGTGTCGTACTGAAGCACAAACCTTGAACGTTTCGGCCAAAGAACTTCGATAACAAGCATTTGGCGTAGAAAACAGATTTCGACAGCATTCTCGGTCACTGTTTGTGGCTGCACAAGGCGATTTGCATCCAACTACTCGGCCATTATCTGGAAAAAAAGTTCTTCCATCATTTTAGGCCAAACAATATTTTTTTTTACATCGAATCGCCATGTTATTGGGACAAACTTGATTGATGTCGGTAAAACATCCACCGGCTCGTTGACAATCTTAAAATTATTTTAAAAAAAAAACATTGAACGGAAAGGTTCCAACTACGCAACCGTGCTCCGTCGCACAATTGCAAAGTCATCCGCTGCGGTTTTTGTTTTTGTTTAACTGCCTATCATTAAGATGTAATGAATGGGTTGACGCGCAGCAAAATTTTAAAGTTGATAGAAACATGTGAATTCAACGCACCTTCTCCGCCAAATGGATCGATAAGCATCGGAATATTGTAGCCATTGATCAATGAAACATCATAAACATCCTCGATGCGGTTCGAATCCAACTGAAACTCGGCTTTCGTATAAACCGAGACGCCCGTCTGACATCGCTGACCATTTTGATTGCACCAAGTCCGAGCCCAAATTTTACCGTCCCAATCCGCTGAGACAAAAATTGTGCGAGCTTCCTCATTGGAAAGTCGGAAATTTTCAATGTCTGAAAACCGGAAATAAGGAAGGGGGCTGAAAATAATTTAAAGCCAGTTTTACTATACTTCGTGGCGATTTTGTGGCAGAAATATTTGGCCAAACATCAAACGGGCATCGGTTGTAAATCGTAATTTCTCGATTGGCCATAATTTTGGCGGGTGAAATGAGATTTAAAAATAATAAAATCAACATTTTTTTTTAGTTATTTGTTTCTTGTTCGGTGGGTGACCATTTTATACCCTTAATTGTTAAATGTAAATAAAAAAATAAAAATATTTTAAATAGTTTGTGGGTGGGAAAACAGATGAACAAATAATTTTTAAACTTGAGTTCAAATATTTTTTAAATTAAAAAAAAACAAAAAAAGAACAGTTAAAACATTAAGGAATTTAAAAAAGTGTGTGGTACTTAAAGGCGCATAACATTTTAAAAATTTCTAAGTCTTGCACAATTTTAAAAATACGGTAAAATATTTCTTTTGTTGTTTTTTATTTTTGTTTATATTTGCTTGCGAAATTTAATTAGTATGAATTTATTGGATGATGTTAATGATCGGAAATTTGAGAAAGTATTTTTTCTATTTTTTATGCATTTTTTTTTGTAAAAAGTCGGTTTTCAGGGATTTTTTGATGATAATGATGAAACATTTAATGAATATTTAAATAACACGAATTCGCCAACATTAGCCGAAGGAACTGATTTTTACGAAGTTTCAAATTTGCCGCTCGATCCTTTTGGTAATAAAAACCGCGACTAAATTTTATTCAAATTTAAAGCTTCAGAATTCATTGACGGTGGTCTTAAATTCAAGAAAAATGCTGAAAATGTTTTCCAGAAAATACATTTAAAATAATAAAAATATGTTAATTTTTTTAGGATAAAAGTGAATCCGAAAGTCCAGAATTGAAAAAAATGAGATTAATGTCTTCTCCAGGAATAAAAGAGAAAACAAGTTCCCCGGATCCTGTTGATGATCGGACAAAGACTTTAATTCTATCAAAGCCATCGAGTGTTTGACATTTACAGCTTGACAAACTATCAAATCAATATTTTTATAATTTTTACAGTTTTAGATTCAAGATTCTTCGTTTCTCAACGATTTTTGTTGGCATAGAGCCAAAGAATCAAAACGTTTCGATGTAGTTTGTTGCGATGTTGACATTTACGAAGTTTGTAATGATTTTTAACAAATTTCAATTTTGTTCCAGATTTTTCATACAATGCGGCTTCGATCAAAACCAATAAAAATTCCACAAATATTCAAATTGAAAGACAATATTAATTCGTCATCACAAAAAGCATCAAATAATTTGTTTCAAAACGATGTGCTGAACAAAAATTGCAGGTATTCGTTTCAGCTTACAAAAAAAAAGTGTCCTGCTACAACCCGATGCACATAGTTTCAGCGTTTCAAATCGAAAAGAGACAATTTTGGCATTTTTATCAAAACGAGAGCAACTTCGCTTATCATCGGCCACTATTCACTTGGGTCTTGCGCTACTTGACAAATGCTTGAATTCAATGATTGTTCATCCTGACAATTTGCTAGACTTGACGTCGGTAACAATGGTTTTAGCAAGGTTGCAAGTTTTCAAATCTAAAAAAGTTTCTTACAATAACCGAAATCTTTAAAAAATGGTGCCAAAGGCGTGGCTCAGAAGGGCGTGCGCAGCTTTTAACCGCCCACATTTTTTTAAAACAAAAAAAAACGAGTTTTTTTTAAAATTTGTTACATTAAACTTGCGCTTTTTGTCAAACTACTTTCCCGCCAATTTATTCAGGTCGCATTCAAAGAAATTAATGTAATTATTCAACCAAATCAATTGTTTGCAGCAAAGTTGAAGAAGTGAATTTTCTATCTCTCAAAGATATAATAACCAACAATTTATCAAATGAAACATCAATTAAATTAGTAAAAATTATTTGAAAAAAAAGAAAGAAGAAATCAAATAATATTTTCAGCTTGGCAAACTTGAACGACTCGTTTTGTCGGTTCTCTCCTTCAATGTCACATTTCCGACGCCCCTGACCTTTGCCAATTATTTATTGATTTTTCTTGGCGCCTCTCCAGCAAAAATCAATATGACTCATGTAGAAGGAAAAAGATGTTTGTTTGATTCATCAAAAGAAAAATTTTATTTCAGTACCTTCTTGAACTGGCTGCAATTTGTGTTTCAACTCGAAACTTCTCGTCTCATCTACTTGCTCACGCTGCAACCTGCTTGGCTTTTTCAATAGATTCTGAAGTTTTCTCCAGACAAAAAATGATGTTTTAAAGAAATACTAAATTATTGATTTTTTGTAGACGAAAAATTCGATTATGAAGTTGTGTGAAACTGAGGTAAAGCTGAAACAATTTGCACAAATCTCACCAGGACACACAAGAAATATTATGAAAATATTGGCGCGAGAATTCAAATCAGTAAAATTATTATTTTTCTACAAAAGAAGTAAAATTATTGATTGAAATGTTACAGGCACCTTTGGAAAAGCACGGAATATTTATCGAATACAAGCAAGCTGAGCGAGATTCAGTAGCGTCGACAATATTTCCAAAAGAACTCGAACAAATTCTAGGTTTTTGAGCATTTTTCTCCAAGTTTTCTCCAAAAAAAAAAAAAAAAAAAAAAAAAAACATTTTTATTGCATGTGGTCATTGCGATATTTGACAATTCTGTACTATTAATATTTAATTTCTTTTATTTCTCCTTTTCAAAGTGATTTAATTTATTAAATTTTTGGCAATTAATAAAAAAAACAAATAAAGCGGGAAAAAAAGGTAAAAATAAAAGACCCTATACAATTTGGCCAAAACAAAAAACACACACAAGACAAAAAAGTACAAAAAAAAAGAGAACTCCGCGTTTGACCGAATTTCGTTAGGGGACCCGCACGAAGTTAAAACATTTTGAAGTTGAACGAAGAAAAAAATCGACCGGCGAACAAATGGGAGAGGGGGGGGGGGGGGGGGAAGGAGTTAGAGGAGGAGAAGAAGGTAAAGGGAAGAAGGAAGACGAAGCGATGATTCATAATCATGCCTGGCTTTTATCGAATCGATCAATCTAAAAATAAGAATCATCAGGCGATTTATTGATATGATAAGAAAGGAAAGAAAAAGAAGAAGAAGAAGAAGAAGCCGAATTAGAATTTCTAGAAACAAAATTAAGAGCCGTCAAGGAAAATAAGAATTAATTAACTATGGAACTAACAAGAAGTTCTCCTTTTCTCGACCAATCACAGAAAATATAATGTCGCAGCAGCATTCGATATTTATCCGAGAAAAGCATGTAAACGCAAATATTGCAAGAAGCATTGATAATAACCTAGAAATTCGTTTGAAAAAAAAATTGAATGGTGAATTTTTGCGTAAACTCTTCGGTTAATGCACACTTTTAAAAGTACCGTAACCTCTGTAAGAGAAAAATGCTCTCACCAATAAATTATTGAAGGTGACAAGTGTTTGATAAACAATTCCATTATATTCCATATTCTCAATGATATTACAAACAAATGCCAGCGTGTTGCACGCCATGAACAGGAAGACGATCGAGATAAGCATGATTGACGTTTGACGCTCTTTTCGTTCGGCTTTTTTCGAGAACTCTTCGCCGCCGCCGCACTGTGCGACCATGTGCATTCGTCGCGATTTTCGCACCGCCGCCAACACCATCGAGTTGAGCGCGATGAGCAATGAGAACGGCACGACGTACATCACAATTGTGTAAGCCCATCCGAAGAAGATTTGTCTGGAAATGTCGAACTTTGAGGATTTTTTACGTTCAACAACGTTGCTCTAGCGAACAGCTGGAGAGAAACTACACGTGTCACAATTTTGACTGCGTATCACAACGCATTTCGAGATAGTTGACACGCAACGAAATTCAAAGTGTTCGTTGGAGCGCAAAAGCTTACTCGAGAGTTACATAATATTGATTACCTATAAAGATCGTTCATACGTAGTGCGGTTGGTTGAAGTGACGGCATATAGTAATCAATATTTTCTCGATAACAAACATTCGAAATATGAACCTGAACTTCAGCGATAAAAAAAACGTTCGGTTTCTTCCTGATTTTTCAACAAAAACAAAAAATGATTTGAAACCTCAAAAAATCGGGTTGTGTTAAAAATGACGGCAAATGTGATTAATCCCATGATGAATTTGGTGACGCGTTTTTTTGGTAGCCACTCAACCGATTTGTAGGGATGGCAGACACCAATGTAACGATGAACTGATACGCCGACCGTCATGAAAACGCTGAAACGACAGTGAAACTTTGTTCTTCGATGAAAACACGTTTGCGCGTGAAATTCGATGCATACACCAAACTGTGAAATGCACACAAACCCAGTCTTTTTTTTACACCGTGTACAGTATCTTAAATGGCATGCACATCAAACTTGGGTTTAGAATTAATTTTTTCGACATTTTCACAGAAAGACACGCCCATTTTTTTTAATATTGAAAGTTTAAAAAACACCTTTTACAGCTGAATTTTTTTTTGGACAGGAAACGGTTTTGCCGAAACAAAAAAAACATTGCTTGGAAAATGTATGAAACATTTCTACAGTAATCCTTTTCCCCTTCAAGACCACTAAGTAGGTTGACTGCGTTTCTTTTCGAAAATTTTTAATCGCAACGATTTTTCCAAAAATTATCAATAGAGCATGTTTTGCAAGGTTCAAATAAATTAACAATTCAAATTATTTTCGCTGTCCTAAAAATATTGGAGCAATCAATAGTTAACTGAGTATCAAATGTCTCTTTTAATTATTTCAAAATAATCGTTTCCGAAAATTATCAGTAGAGCATGTTTGCACACACTGGCGAGAAATATTTTTTAAGCAAGGTTACTGTAGTATTCATTTTTTTTTAAATTCACCTGCACGTTTGAGCCGTCATCATTAAACCATACATATAAGGAGTGACAGAATAGCTGAAAAAAGGATTTTTTCAGATATTTCCCCCCCCCCCCAAAAAAAAAAAAAAAAAAAGAGGGCGGGGAAAAAAATCAATAAAATAAAACCTTATATAATTAAATTTCCAAACTCTGAGATATTCACCGAAACGCGGCAGAGAGAGAACAAAAAACGCTGAGACGAGAATGAGCGTGTCGGAAGCGGAGAGAAGTGCCAAGTACCAATTGATCGACGAGCTCGACATTATTCGATGCGTGAAAATGCGTACCGATGTCACGTTTGCGACGATGCCGAAGATGATGATCGGCACCGCAACGAGGCCAAGAATCAATCTGCAGTGTGAAAATCCCAATCAAAGATAGGGGAAACAGTTCTCACCTTTCTAATGGTTCATAATGACCGTATTCGGTATGACAGGCGCATGAAGTATTCAAAACATCGCAGAACAATGAATCGTCACTTTCTCCGTCTTCCTGAGTCGCCGACGACGCCGCTGATGCAAGAATTGATGCGACAGTTGATGCAATAAATGAGGATGATGACGATGGACGTCCAGCTTCATTCTCCTCCCATAAAACCGACGAATTCATTGAAAAAAATTGTTTCGAAATCGTTGAAGTAGCGACGACGATGACGGCGACGATGGCGACGACGACGACGACGACGGCGACGATCCTTCAATTGTGACGGCTGATGATGAGGACGTCGGAAATTTTTCCAAATATTTCTCCTCTCGAATGAATCGCACCGAAACGAGACGGCCTGAAATCGGGGAGGAGGATAAAAACCGAAATCGATTTATGAGCGGCAAAACATCAACAAGAGAGAGAGAGAGAGAGAGAGAGGGGGGGGGGGAGGGGAACGAAAGAGCAGCAGCTGAAAAGAAAACCAAAAGCCCCAGCTCCGCACCTCCCCCTTTTCATTTTTTCCTTCGAAACATTTCTAATTTTTAATACTTAGGCTCCGCCCATTTTTGTTTCAGAAAAACCAAAAAAATGAGAGAGAAATAGAGAGAGAGAGAGAGAGAGAGAGAGAAAAAGAGAAAAAAGGAAAGAAAAAACCAATCAATTCTAAGTTGTTGTTGTTGCTTAAAAACCACCTGTTCTCTCCTCCCCTCCCCTCCCCTTCCCTCTTTTTCATTCCCCCCCCCCCTTCTCTCCATATCTCAGCCTTTTTGATATCCCTCCTCTACCCCCCCCCCCCCCCCCTGTTAATTTGTTGTTTAAAAATAAACAACAAATTAACCTTAATGATTACTGTAGCACCACGTTCAACTGTGTTGTTATTATTAAAATCACGAAATGATGCAGCACTATTTTCTTTCATACTCGAATCTTTTTCTTTTCTTTTCTTTTCTTTTTCGTGCTGTGCTGTGCAACAACAACAACAAACAAGCAGAAAAGCGAGAAAAAAGCTGGGAAAAAAGAAAAAGCGGGGGAGGGGTGGGGGGAAGAAGTTGAGCAACAATTTTCAATCGACAAAAACAATAAAAAAAGAAATATTAAAAAAATAATAAAATAACACCGAGAATTGGGCTGTGCAGCATAAATATTTTCATTCATTCATGCATTCGCCTTTTCTTTCTTTTTTTTCTTTTCGTGTCGGGACCACATTTGAATAGAAATTGAATTTAGTGGCCAAACTGTTTTCGTGTCGAGACCACACACACACACACACACGCGTACAATTAACATTAGACACCAGAAATTAGAATGAGCATTTGTTTTTGATGGCTGAAAGAGCTCGAAATTCGCAAAATATTTTCGTTGTGAGACCGGCCACAACTTGCGAAAAGTAATTTTTGGCAGCTTTTCGGATCCTCGAATAATGCTTTGACTTTTTGGAGTGATTCGCTCCCATTTTAAATACATTTTTTTTCCCTTCAGTTTAAAGGTGCATAACCACAATTGAGTTAATGGTCTCAAAACAATTATCGATTAAACAAAAAAAAAGAAAGAAAAGAACGAAAATCTAATAATAAAAGTTTAGAAGAGCTTTTCTTTTTCTCAAATCAAAACCATCAATTTAAAGGCGCATAAAACCGTTTACGGTCTCGTCGTGAATTTTTTATTTCATTAATTAATCTTAATTTTAAAAGTTTTGTGGGATTTTTGAAAAACGTTTTTTTTCGAAAGTGACTCTGACAGTTCATTTTTTACTAAAAGAAATATTCTGGATTATCTTTAAAGGCACATTGGAGAAAATAATTAATTGGTCTCGTCACATTTACAAAATTGTGGCATATTCTTTTATTTTTTCATAATACAATCAAAAAATTAAACTTCAAAAATTCAAGCTCATATTGAAAAAAAACCCCGTTTTTTTCGAAAAAGGGCGAGGCATTTTTACAAAAAGTTTAAAGGCGCACAACTAAGAACATCGTTTTTAGTCTCGCCGTGATTTTTGAAATCCTTCTACCATCAAACTTCTTCCAAGATTTAGACAACCAAATTCGTCAAGTTCCTCATTTTTCAAGGTAAAAAAGAGCTGCTACTTGGGTGTGTGTGTGGGTCTTGCCACGAATCCACAAAAGCCAAGCTCAATATAAAAAAAATAAAACTAAACAGAAAAAAAAACAGAAAGGGCGGAACGAACGAACGAATGAACGAAAAAAAAAACAAAACGGCAAATAGCTCTTGTTTACCACCCGTTCGATTGTCGAAAATATGTAATGAGAAAATATAAAACGACGAGGATGAAAAAGAGCAGAAGAAGCAGAAGCAGAAGCAGAAGCAGAAGCAGAAGCAGAAGCAGAAAAAGCAGAAAGAACTACTCCCTCTCCTTCCTTTGAACAAGACGAAAAAAAGTGAGAAGCTTTCTCTCTCTCTCTCTCTCTCTCTCTCTCTCTCTCTCTCTCGACAACTGGTCCACCGTCATTTTCAGCCAAAAACCAAAAAAAGAAATCAAAAATTGGGAGGCTTCTGCAACTTTTTGTCTTCCTAAAATCGAAATGTGTTACAAAGAGAGAAACAAAATTTCCTTCTCTCTCCCTCTCCTCCTTATAACTCCGCCCCTTTCAGCCCCCCCCCCTTTTTTTTCTCTTCTTCTAATTTATTTATAATTTCTCTTCTCAATTGAATGAATGGGAAATGAAATCGACGGTTCGATGAGTTTCAAAAGAGGGGGGGGGGGGGGGGAGGGGTGGGGAGCCGGGGGCAAGAGGGGGGAGGGGGGAGGGGGGAAATTTCTTTTTTTCCTTTTTCAAAAATTTGTAGGCACAAAAAAAATTTGTTTGGATGAATGATTGAGGAAAAAAATGACGCAAGGATGATACCCGGTTTTCTCTTTCATTCTCGGTTCAGGGAGAGAGAGAGAGACATAGAGAAAGAGAGATATTTTGATGAATTTGGTCGCCAATTAATCACAAAAATTTCCAAAAACTAATTCGTCGTCATCAAAAAAGAAAAAAAAGAACTTAAAAACTCCGTAGGTGTAAACGGGGAGCTTTGTTGCCAGTCCCACGAGAATTCTCCCCTTCGTTTTCCCCCGCAAGAAAAAAGAAAG